>JAAEAF010013985.1:0-51284 GCA_011037195.1 Triatoma infestans
TGATACCCAATACTATATTAACTCTAAATAATAAACACAGAACTAATACTTAATTTAACATCTTAACTCTAATTTAACTTAAGCCTACAAAATTAAAGTCCCTTCAAATAACTCCCCAGGTTAGCGGTTAACACATGAAAGTGCACAAGTGCCTCACGCAAAATCCTCGCTGTCGCTTCCTTCTGTCTGGGCCCAGTCACGCAGTGCCTTACACCTCTGCTCCTCTCTTCGCCTGCACCTCTCTCTCTCCTGGCTCGGACCGAACTAAGTGTTCCAGGGGATGCAGCGGTATAATGAGATTACTGATCTGTAGTATATTGAACTGTCTGTTTAATGCAGCTGCATTCCAGGCCTCGCTTCGGCCGATACTGACTCACAGGCCAACCGGCCGCTTGCCCCACTCCACTACTATCGAGCGCTCCCCACCCTACTGGTGTTTCTTCTCCTCACACCACCGTTACATACAATCCCTCTTTTTCCAAAAGTGAAGCACCTCTAAAGGACTTCACTTTTATTAATTCTTGCCCAGTTCGATTCGTCCTCTTCATGGTGGCTTCTGCTTGTCGGTGCTTCTCTCCGGCATTCCTCTTCCTCTCGTCGAGTGTGAGTCTTGTAACCAGTATTTATTTTTGCAGGGATATATATCGGAATTGTAAGGTTAATGGATTTTTAGGGTTGGTGTTCAGGAACGGTTCTCATCCGAGGCCGTGTGTTGACCCTGACCGGAGTAGGGATTTGCCCAGGCGGCGACTGCCCGCGATTTCTTAGCTGGTAAGGTGATCGGTTTTCTCTAATTTCGGTGCCTCGTTCCGGTAGCCAAGAGGGGTCAGGATCGACCGATATCCCACTACTAGCCCCTTCCGTTTCCTCCCCATTTTCATCTTCGATATAGATGTTTGCTTCTGGCCATTCCGATGACCCTTCTCTCTGCCGTTCCCCGGAAGCCGTTATTATTTCAAGATCCGTTAGGCCCTCTTCGGAATTACTTCTACTCACTATCCACCCTCCGGCTTCCCGATCATTATTTTTCTCTGGTACTTTCTTACCTTGTTTGTTCTTTCCCCTATTCTTTATGCGTCTCTTGGCCGGTATATTGTGATGTGAGGGTGTTGGTTTTAACCTATTGATGTGAGTAATATAATTACCTCCCGAGGCTAAAGTTAACTCATAATTCCAAGGGGATAGCTTTTTGCTAACTTGATGAGGCCCCGTCCAGTGGCGGTGTAACTTTTTAGCATGACCCTCTTTTATAGCTGGCTCCTCTAACAAGTACACCCTATCTCCCACCTGAAATTCACGCATTTTCTTGCCCTTATTAAACACTTCCGTTCGCGCCTCTCGCGTATCGGAATCCCTTTTCCTTGCTATTTCTCGCGCCGTCGCTAGCCGTTCTTGTAATGTCTGAATGAAATCCTGATCACTGGATGCTTGCTGTGATATGTGGCTGAGTTCCTAATCGAACGGGAGTTCTATATCCCGCCCGTAAATAAGAATGTAGGGGCTATAGCCAGTGGAAGAATGCCGCGTAGTGTTGTATGCTAACAGGGCATACCGAATCCAATGATCCCAGTCTCTTCCATCTCTTCTCGCGAAGTGGGATATGGAATCCGTCAACGTTCTATGCAATCTCTCTATTAGTCCGTTACTCTGAGGTCGGTAAGCAGTTGTTTGTATTTTTCGAATACCCAGCGCTTTGCACACGGTTCGGAAAAATTCTGAAACGAAATTCCGCCCTTGATCTGTCAAAACACGCTTAGGTACTCCATGCCTTAAAATTATGCCTTCTATAAACGCATAAGCTGTCTCTTTGGCAGTCTGGCCCTTTAGAGCAATCGCTTCCGCATAACGGGAAAAATTATCTATAAATGTTAATAGATATTTATTTCCTTCCGAACTCTTCGGGAACTCCATGAGATCTAGAGTGATTTGCTCAAATGGAACCGATGTAATGTATGGCTCACCTAAGGGAACTGTAAGTCCAGTAGGCGTCTTCCGCTGATTGCATAAATGGCATTCTTTAACATACTTCTCGACATCCCTTGCCATCCCGGGCCAATAGAATATTCGCTCTAATTTCTCTAAGGTACGCTCTATTCCCGGATGCC
The DNA here is from genome assembly GCA_011037195.1 of Triatoma infestans. NCBI lineage: Eukaryota > Metazoa > Arthropoda > Insecta > Hemiptera > Reduviidae > Triatoma > Triatoma infestans. The sequence goes on from JAAEAF010013985.1 coordinate 2,106, forward strand.
CTGACCAAGGAGTATCATGGTGTATTTTTAACACCTCGAAATTTCCTCAATAACTCGAAACCTGTATGACATGTGTTCGCCAGGTTTCGGGCACAAATGCCTTCCAGATTTTTATTTTCTCCACGGCGCATGTACCAAATACCGTCCGACCCTCTGGTCACATTTTCTTTATGAGATTCGGGCACTTCTCTGCACCATACATCCCTTTCTTGAGCTAATCCAAGATCGACATTCGCACTCGATCTGGCTTGCTCTTCCACAGTACATACTGCGCGGCTCAACGCATAAGCATTCCTATGTTTCTGCCCAGGACGATGGACTACGTCATAATCAAATTCGGCCAACCTAAGTGACCAACGCGTTAGCAGAGCGGACGGATCTTTAAGATGCAGCATCCATTTTAGTGCTGCGTGATCGGTAATTAGGGAGAACTTCCTCCCGAACTAGTAGCATCTAAAAAGAGAAGTGGCCCACACAACGGCCAACAGCTCCCGTTCGGTTGCCGAGTATCGCTGCTCCGCCGGGCTCAATTGGCGGCTCGCGTACGCAATGGGTCTCTCCCGTCCCTCTTGATTCTGCGAAAGGACAGCCCCAAGCGCTACTCCCGAAGCATCGGTGGCAAGAATGAATGGTGTCTTAAAATCCGGATATGCTAAAACCGCGTCTGAACAAAGTGCATCCTTGAGTTGCTGGAAAGCTTCCTCTTGCATCTTTCCCCATTTAAATCGTACGCCATTTCGCAACAGCTGAGTGAGCGGACGGGCCATGTCTGCAAAATTGCGAATAAATCGTCTATAATACCCGGCTAGTCCCAAAAATCCTCTAACCTCCCGTGCCTTCCTTGGTTCTGGGAAGGATTTTACTGCTGAGATTTTCCCAGGATCTGGCTTAATACCTTCCCTGGAGACAATATGGCCTAGATAGTGTACTTCGGTATGGGCGAACCTACATTTCTCTAGCTTTACCTTAAGGTTAGCCGACCCTAGTCGGGCAAGGACTCGATCCAGCCGCCTACAGTGTTGTTCTATCGTTGCTCCAAAGACAATAATGTCATCAAGATATACTAGACATTCATCCCCTTTTAATTCAGCCTATAATTGGTCCATAGTACGCTGGAAAGTGGCCGGGCCATTGGCTAATCCGAATACTATTTTGCGGTATTCAAAATGACCGCCATTTGTGGTAAAGGCCGCCTTTTCACAATCACTAGGATGTATCGGTATCTGGTCATAGCCTGTCGCCAGATCAAGAGTGGAGAAAAATTGACTATTACCTAAAGTTTCTAGGGTTTCATTTATTAATGGTAGGGGATACACATCTGCTTTGGTGATCTTGTTTAATCCTCTAAAATCTGTGCAGAAACGATATTCCATCTTCCCTTCGCTGGACTTCTTGGGAACTAAAACTATGGGAGCCGACCAGGGACTCGTGGAAGGCGCAATTACCCCCTTATCCAGCATCTCCTGCAAATGTTGATGAATGACAGGTCTTTGGTGATAAGGAACTCTAAACGGCCGTTTTGTGACCGGCCCTTCCTCTAAGGTCTCAATTTTGTGAAACACCGGAAGACTGCAACCTTCACGACCAGGAGGGTCAAAGAGTTTGGCATGCCTCCTCAAGATTGCCAGTATCATTTGCTTATTCCTCCCGTCCAAGTGTCCCAGTTTAACCTCAAGTTCAGGTGCTACCCCACCATCCGTCTCTTTCTCTGCTAGCACTGAATATACGAGGTGTTCATCCCCATTTGGAGAACCTATCAAACTGTGCCCATCTTCCCCCCCTTTTACGGAAGCAATTTCCTCAATAACTCCCAACCTCTGACCTTTCTCTATAGTCATCGGCGTTGGGCTAATATTTATTACCTTTACCCATGTTCTCCTTCCGTCTACCCGATGTACACTTCTTGCTACCCGTATTTGTGGGTTAGCTAAAGGACTCGGCTCAAGTAGAATTTCACCGTTTAAAATTTTTGGCAATTTTGCTTCTATTAGCTGCTCACTCCGAGGTGGAACAGCGACCTTCCGAACGGATGAAACTCTTGCTAACTCCTCGACAACAGGTTCTTTATTCCTGGGTTCTCGGCTAGGGTGATCCCCCACTTCTTGATTCTGGAATGAAATTATTCCCTGGGACGCATCTACTACTATCCCTACTTGTTTCATCATATCCCAGCCCAAAATGCCATCTCCACGGGTAGTAACTTCAGCAATGGCAAATTGCTGATAGAACTTTTGTCCATTCAGCAACACTTCCACAGTTTGTATTCCCTGAATAGGTATGGCCACGCCATTTACCCCCATTGCCTGCCACTTTACCGGCATCACTAGAGTGCCTGCTTCTGGTTCTTTTAAGATAGATATATCAGAACCACTGTCAACTAGCAATTGTTTGGGTTGGCCGAAGATGTAAATATCCACCAACAAGCAATCTTTCTCCGCCGAAGATATGGTGGTAACGCAAGGAGATTCTCCTAACAAGACGGGTTTCTCGCCGTCGGAGATACCGGCGAGCCCACGTCGTTTGGGTCCATGCCAGCGAGCTGACATCCCTGTACCTTAGGCCCTTTTGCCCTCCTCGAACAATTCCGAGCAAAGTGCCCACATTCTCCACAAACGAAACAATACAATATTTTTTTTTGCTTGGTTCTCACTTCAGAAGAGGAGCTGCTATTAGGCATGACTTTATTATCACGAGGTGAGCGAATGGGACAGTTTCTTACTACGTGGCCTTTTTCGTGGCATGGAAACATGCGAGTGATTCGCTCGTATTCTGGCGGCCTCTCGACACCATTCCTACTTGGGACGCGCCTGAGCTTTACATAGATTCCCACTCATACCCTCCACGGCGATTTCCCTCCACCTCTTCAACTCTAGCGGTCTTCCACATCGCTTCCCGCAAAGTGCCAGGTGGATCATATCTCAACTGTCGGCCTGCTTCCCCTCGTAACCCTTTTATTATATGCAGCTATGACACAGCTTTCAACTTGGGCTTCACCTCAGCCTGCTCCTCCAGAGCTTGACCCTCTCGAAATAGTTTGTGCCCCATATTTCAAGCAACGGTCGGCGAAATCTCGAGCGCTTTCATCTGAGCGTTGGCGCAATGAATTTAATTCTAATAACCGTTGTGCAGGAGTCGCGAGGTCAACAAACCTTTGGCGAAGTACGTTTTTGAAATCTTCAAATTTTGCATCAGGTGCCCTTAATTCTCTGTGTCCAGAAATACACGACGCCACAGCCCCTATTAATTTAATTCTGCATACAATTTTCAGGTCCGCTTCCGACCATCCCCCACTACTGGCCACGTCCTCTAAATTCTGAATGAACTCCTCCACAGAAACCTCATCAGGGCCCCCACCCCATGGTTTTATGAGTGCCTGTAAGCTAAGATCCCGTCTCACACGTAACTCCCTTCCTTCCGTTTCGCTGGACACAACCTGGCTTAATTCTTTCTTTACTTTTACCAACTCTTGTTTCAGTTTCGCAAGTTCAGCCTCCATAATCCTACCACACGATTCGTTTTAATGAGCTGATTCGATAGATACCAAACACTTATATATTGTGATAATCTGTAAAATATTTATTGGGAAAATTGAAATTTAAAATTTACTTAAACCAATAAATATAAATTTTAAAATTTTCTTTATGAAAATTTGGTACATTAACAACCATCTAAAACACACAAAAAATTGTCAAAACCCTGGAAAACGCAGCGTTTCCGAGATAACGCACGAACGTCTCTCAAGGTCGCTTCAAGTAGGTAAGTGTGCCACAGCAACTCCCACTCCAGTCAGTCACACACGGACCCCACACACCTGTCACCAGTTGTAAGGAGAGGGAATTGGGATGTGTTTAGAGTACAACATGGTTAGTTCAGAGGTTATATACATATATTTTTACTAATTACAATATGAAATAATAAACACGCTTCTTTTCAACTAATAAAATATCACTGCCATTCAGCTGAATGCGTACAGAACAAATAATAACTACAAAATGATACCCAATACTATATTAACTCTAAATAATAAACACAGAACTAATACTTAATTTAACATCTTAACTCTAATTTAACTTAAGCCTACAAAATTAAAGTCCCTTCAAATAACTCCCCAGGTTAGCGGTTAACACATGAAAGTGCACAAGTGCCTCACGCAAAATCCTCGCTGTCGCTTCCTTCTGTCTGGGCCCAGTCACGCAGTGCCTCACACCTCTGCTCCTCTCTTCGCCTGCACCTCTCTCTCTCCTGGCTCGGACCGAACAAAGTGCTCCAGGGGATGCAGCGGTATAATGAGATTACTGATCTGTAATATATTGAACTGTCTGTTTAATGCAGCTGCATTCCAGGCCTCGCTTCGGCCGATACTGACTCACAGACCAACCGGCCGCTTGCCCCACTCCACTACTATCGAGCGCTCCCCACCCTACTGGTGTTTCTTCTCCTCACCACCACCGTTACACAGTCCTTCGACCTTTCCTGGTTATAAACTCCCAGACAGGCCTTAGCCTGCCTCAGTCTGCGGGATATTGTTCCAGAGACGAGCTGTTTTCGCCACCTCCTCTTTCTTGATTTCCCTCCAAGAATACCTGGTCGCTGACTCCGCCTGGTCAGACCCCAAGAGTGGAGATGCAGCACCTTCTTGCCAGGGTGTCGGCCACCTCATTACCTTCCATGCCCGGCATGTCCCGGCACCACAGATAGCTCTTACTATTTATACTTGGCAGTGAGTCACAATAGGGGGACATTTAGGCGGCTCTACATAGCAGGCTGGCCCTACCTCCTGGATTCTTCTTCTTCTTTTTCTTCTTCTTCTCCTTTGGCGCTACAGCCTTTGCAGGGTCTTGGCCTTCTTTAGCAGACTGTCCCAAACATCTCTGTCCGTGGCTTTCCTTCTCCACTGCCTGGCTCCCATCTTCATCATATCCGCCTCCACATCCTGCAGCCAACGTAACCTTGGCTGGTCTCTAGGTCTCCTACCTCCTGGATGCCCTTCATAGACCTTTCGAGGGGCCCTTTCCACACTCATTCTGTGGAGGTGTCCCAACCAGCGCAACCTTCTCACTTTAATGGCTGGCACAAGCGTCTCTTCTCCATAGAGCTGACACAATTCAGTGTTTTTACGAGGACGGAACACGCCGCCCTCAACTACTGGGCCATTAATTCACCGCAAAACTTTTCTCTCCCAGCAGTTCAACCTCTGCTCGTCTGCTGCTGTCAACACCCATGTGCCTCCGAGCCGTATAACACTACTGGCCTGAGAACTGTCTTATATATGGTGACTTTCGTTTGTCTGGAGACATGCTTATTACGAAGCGTACTTCTAATCGCTCCCAGATATCTGTTAGCTGCCGAGATTCTGCTACTAATGTCCCCGCCTATCTCATTCTTGGACGTGAGTGTAGCTCCTAAATATTTAAATTTTCTCACTCCCTCGAAACGGTGTGGCCCGACTAGCAGATCCTCAAATCTCCTTGCTCTTTTGGTAGTCACCATATATTTTGTTTTATGGGTGTTGATCTGCTGACCATAAATGCCTGCTCCTTCTTCCAATTCCATAAGAACGCATTTTGTTGCAGCTGCTGATCTTGATATAAGCGCCACATCATCCGCATAGGCTAGGTGCTGCACTATTCGGTTAAAAAATAGTGCCTCCTGGATTTACTTTTCTCATGACCATTTCTAGGATCAGATTAAAAAGAACCGGTGACCGGATCACCTTGTCTATGTCCTACATTAACTTAAAATTCCTGGGAGGTTTCACCTTGGATAGCTACCTTGGCCACTGTATGCGCTAGCGTCATCTTTACGAGCCTGGTAACCTTTGCTAGAATATTCAAACATTTCTTAGACTCAATGAGCCCAAAGCGTGAAATAGAGTCATAACCTCCTGGATTACCCATGTCTAAATCAGACTGTCATTTACTGTTCAAACTTGGCACTAACACCACCATGGCGTCCCAATTTTTTGCAACTCAAAATCTACCCCGGATATGAAGATCTGTACTTCAATTTAGAATGATTTAAGTTTTCCGGTTGCTAATTTCTGTTTAATCTCTGTTACATTTTTCTTCTTTTTTTTTCTTTTTTTGTTTTTGCAGTAAGCTCTTCCGTTGAACACATTCTGTTGCATAGTGCTTGTGAGGCTGGCTATGATTCTATAGAAGATTATATATTAAAGGTCCATGGATTAGCGGAATTTTTAAGTCCAGAACATTTATTGGCTAATTATGAATATGTCCATGATTGTATAAAACTTGAAAAGGATATTGAATTAAAATTATTAAGGAAAGATTCGTTAAATAAAATGTTAATTAGAACGGTTCGTTAAATATACTTTGAATCATTATCTGTACTTATTTCTCGTGTGTTTTTATTTATTTATTTATTTATTTTAAATATATTTCAAATTTTTAAATTTTACTCATTATTTTTCAGCCTGAAGATGATAAACGCGACCAAAAAATTCTTTTAGACGATTTATTGCCAAAGGATCCAGTACAGCCGATATCCTTTGAATCTTTGTTAATATTATTAGGTAAGTTTGTAGTATTTTTACTTTGTCTTACTGTAAGTGAGGAAGTAATATGTCAGATTTTTTTACTTTCTCTTACTCTTAGTAAGAGGAAGTATTGTAATCGTGTCAAATTTTCGATATCGACTTTTCACCGGAAATATCCGTTTTGAGGTCCCTTGAGTCCAAAAAAGTGGTTTTTAGCAAATGGTCTGTGTGTGTGTGTGTGTGTGTGTGTGTGTGTGTGTGTATGTATGGTATGTATGTATGTATGTAGTATGTATGTATGTATGTATGTATGTATGTATGTATGTGAACAGCATAGCTCAAAAACGAAAAAAACCGTAGAATGTTCAAACTTGATATTCCGTTTAGGTATCACCATGGGATCTGACAGTAAGTTATACGTCAAAATTCCTCAACCGGAAGTACCACTTTACTAGTTAATTTTTTTACTTTTTTGCGATTTTCTTAAAAATGGCTCCAACGAATTTCTTGAAACTTCGTATATCAAACTACACATACACTTTTATTTGAAACATTTCTCCGGAAAAATGCATATAAGGGTACTTTTGGGGGAGGGTGGGGTTACGGTTCCCTCTAAAGTGGTATTTCAGTTTATTAGACAATTCTGTCATCTAAATATTGTTAATTAGAATTAGTTGTGTTGTAGAAATTCCGAGTTTGAAAAAAATCTGCTGACCGGAAGTGCGTTTACTTTACCACTTTACTAAATGATTTTTTTCACTTTTTCGCGATTTTCTCAAACATGGCTCCCACGATTTTCTTGAAACTTAGGAAATAAGCTACGCATACAATGATGTACAACTTTTATTTAAAACATTTCTCTGGGAAAATTCATTTAAGGACACTTTTAGGGAGGGGGAGGGGTTATGTTTTTCTCTAAAATGCTATCATAGTTGATTATAAAATTCTATCACCCAAACCAAATTAATTAGAAATAAATAGATGACCAAAATTCCGAGTTTCAAGAAAATTAGGTAACCGGAAGTGCGTTTTTATTGAACAGTTTTTTCAGTTTTGACGAATTTTATTAAATTTGGCACACTAGCTACAAAATTTGTGAATTATAATTTTGAGAATTAGAGTAAGAGAAAGTTGTGTGTGTGTTTCACACCAGATTTTTTTTTTAAATTAAGTTTTTACTTGAATGTGATTACCGTCTCTATCGATTTATTTTCCAGAAAAAAATTATTTCAAAGAAAATCGACGGGAGTTATTTTTTAAAAAATCGCGATAAACTGAGAAAAAAAAGTCATTTATGACTGGTACTTCCAGTTGATGGATTTTTACAGAAATCTTGTCAATTTTGACAATGAGGGAAGGGAATAGCTAAGCGGTTAGCGTACTGGATTCCCACGTGGAGGACCCGGGTTCGAGTCCAGCTGTGCTACCCTTAGATTTTTTTCTTTCTAGGAGCCTCTACAGCTCACTGTCCGGTGATACGACAGTGTTGTCTGTAACGAGAGAACACTGTCCGGAGGGCGGCAGTGCACTGAGAAGGCTCCGGGCGCTAATGACCATAGATGTTGACGCGCCTTAAATAAAAATTAAAAAATTTTTGACAGCAATCTGTCTGATGCGGAAGTTGCTGTATGAACGAAGCTTCCTGTTTTTTTTAAGATATTTTGTTCACACACACACGCATCCCAGTCGGTAAAAATGTGTGCAGTAACTTGGTACTATCACCGGCATCAATTACGAAGATGTCCGGGCAATATCCATCAACCGGAAATGTTTTCTTTTTCTTCAGTTTTTCATGATTTTCCTTGAAAATGGCCCCAATCATTCACTTAAAACTTCTTCTAATATCAACACACATAAATACCTATCACGTTTATTTGGAATATTTTTCCAAATGGGGGGAGTTACTGCGGGGGGAACAGTAGCGTTATGCTTTCCACTAAAGTATCACTACAGTATAATATATGGTTTTTACCACGTACACAGTATTAATGCGCATTAGAAGCGATGATAGAATTCCAAATTTGAAGGAAATTCGGTTAACCGGAATTGTGATTTTACTGAATAGGTTTTTGAGTTTGGGGGGGGGGGGGATTTCTAGAAAACGGTTACAACGATTTTTTTTTAAACTTGGAATGCTTGCTGTATAGATAGAAACGTATCACTTTTAGCTTTCTTAGTTTTGCCACAGAGCGCTATGCATAAAGAAAAAAATGTTTTAATTAAATTGTATTAATTAGTGTTTAAGAGAAAGATTTTGCTTAAACTCAACAGAAACTCTAGAGAAAGAAATGGAACGAGTTATAATGATATGCAAAGATATAAATAATGCAGAATCCATGGATACGTATCCAAGTTTACAATCAAAAAGTGTAATGCAAGCTGTTAAAGCGATTTGTTCTTTACTTGGTAATATTGAGACATTAGAAATATCGCAAGCTATTGAAGCGTTTACAAATGTTTGCGATGAATTTCCAAAAAATCGTGTAAATAATCAGGTAAATATATATATATATATTTTATCTACCAGGATTATTGTAGATTTTTTATAATTTTTATCATTTTTTTTTTTTTGCAGCTAAATTCCTGGTCGAAACCATCGATTATCGAAGAAGACGGCGAATATTCTTTAGTAATATTATCTGGCGATAATTTAGCGAAGAATTTAAATCATCATTGTGATAAAATTAGAATTGCTGTGTTAAGTTTAATACAAGTTTATATACAAATCTATCGAGTCGATTTTCATATACCAAAAAATGTGATTAAGTCTGGTAAGAAATATTCCTAAGCCTAGGCTATAAGGCATTTTAGGTTATATAATATGGTATGGTTTAGAAAATATATATCTATAATCTAAATAGTTCTTAATAAGGTTATTATGGTTGGTTCCGCAGAGCTGGAAAGCATCAGACATATTTTCCGTGATAGCCTGCTTCTTTTTGTGGTCATCGATCGGTTTCGGGCGTTCGCCCATTATCAGGATGCTTTTGTCAAGACCGTGTGATAACATAGACTTGCACAGAGCAAATACAGTTGATACATTAGTAATGTAATGAGCCTAACAAGTGTATTTGCTCTGTGTAGGTCTATGTTATCACACTGTTTGACAAAAACATTCTGATGATGGGCGAACGCCTGTAAGCGGTCGATGACCACAAAAAGAAGCAGGCTATCACGGAAAATATCTCTGATGATTTCTTAATAAGGCTTATCAGGGTGAATGGCTCCTGTTTGCAGCTCATAGTAAGTGCCCAGTTTATACCATATTAGACCATATAAAACTTAATAGGGCTTATAAGCCTGAATAAAGCTAGGCTAAAGAGTGCAGAGCTCCAGATGTATCTAAATCGTTCTTAATACGGATTATCAAGCTGAATGGCTACCCTGATCGCAGTCAGATAGCAGAGGCCAGCAAGACCCAGTTATATCACATCTTGGCTGAGCAAGCTCATCTGAGCACAACCAGGCTACACACAGTGTGAGACTCCACGGCTTATCGTCAAATTGTCTTTAATAAGATTTAACAAGCTTCTGTGTCTGCTGTTCACGCTCAGTCAGGCTAAAGAGTCTGTGACTCAAAACTCACTAAGTGGTGCCCCAGCTATATCCTAACGTCCCTAATAAGCCTTATCAGGGTAAGTGGCTCCAGAGTGTCTCATGGCCCACTAGCAGAGCTCTAGCTAAAACTAACGAACTCCTAGTTTACATATATCAGGCTACAGTGATTCCATGGCCCACTAGCAGAGATCCCCAACCTATATCTAAATACGCTCTTATTTAAGACTCATCAGTCTTCACTTGTATTTGTTCCGGGTGTGCAACAATTTTTTCATTCGCTACAGCTTAGTGGTTAAATTTGTGGATTTATACTCATCTAATAGTTTTTTTTTTTCTAATTATACACATATAGGCCTATCATTTTTATAATATAATACATTCATCCAGGAAATTTATTTATTTTTGCAGGTATTAAATTTTCATCAGAAATTTATGATACATTTCTATTATATATTGGCTGCTTACATAGATTATCCCAAAATTGGAACTACAATGAATATAGGATTGAAGTGCAGATTTATCATGGAACACGGCCGATTGGACAAAGAATTTGTACGCCCAATGTTGTTCCATCTACTAAATTTTATCAGCGTGTAGTTTTTGATTGTTGGTTAGTAATAATTTTAATGATTACAAATCTGAAAAAAAAAAATCTTTTTCTTCCGCCAAAGCAGCCTCATTAGGTGCATAAGCAATAATAATTGCCAACTCATACCCCATTGATAATTGCATCATTCCTTTGCGTCATAAGCTTTTCATTCTGATACCAAGCAGTCCGCCGCTTACATCCAGAGGTTGGGAACCACTGTTTTAGTAGGAAAACAATGAACGTTCCCAAAGAACCATTTTTTAAGAAGTTAACAGAAAAATCATTGGAGCATAAAAAATCAGTTAAATATGCACTTCCCATTAATGGATATTGCCCGAAACCTTTGTGTTTAAATAGTATACAGAAGGGGTCTAAAGACCTTCGAGAGAACTGGGGCAGGATTATTTGGGCCAAGAATCAAACACTCAGTAATCCATGCGAATGTGTTATCCCAGCATCTTTCAGGTGGACGCAATTGAAAGATGTGGCCAATTTAATCTCAATTAGGGGATAAGGAATCAGGAGATTATTACCCGTTTTCGATAGCCAGGTAGCCATTAGAGAGCGCTGTGATCTTATGTTATCAGCTCTAAGTTGGTTTGGGAATGCTTAGGCAAGTTTCAATGATCTGGGTAGGAGGAATAAAGTCACGAGCTGCATTCCCACTCTTAGGACCGGAACCCTTTTGTGGGGTCAGCGACCAGTTTCTCCTAGGGGAACTTAAAAAAGAAGGAGAAGGAGAGGAGAACGCAACTCTAGAACTTCTTCCCGGGATCGAGGCAGGCAAAGAAGGGGAGATTACCCCAAAAAGATCGGAAGCAAGCATTGGTGTCAGTAAGAACAAGCTCTACATTGTTATGGGTTTCTTCATGGGGCACTGTAGGACTCAGACAATACGTGACGAAGCTGGGCTTGGAGAATGATAGACTTGCAGATTCTGCGAAAGGGGGAGGAATTCCGATACATCTCCTCACAGACTGCGAGGCTGTCACCCAAAGTAGATTTAGGTGCCTGGGTAGTTACCTAGAAGATATATCCTCACCAGAGCCCTACCAGGAATACTGAGATTCCTAAGGGGCATTAATCTGGTGGGGGTGCGGCTTGCCAGCCAATGAAGGCCGCAGCTGGAGTGGGTCTCTTCTACCAATAAATAAATAAATCAAAATGATTCTACCACCTATATAAGATTATAATATGCGTTGCTACAATTCCAAATTTGAAGAAAAATCGGTTAACGGAAAGTGCAACTTCGATTTTCTTTATAACTGGAATGCTAAACTGCTAAACTGGAATTCCTAAGGAAAACGGATTTTCCTCTAAATTACCACTTCAGTTTACAATGTACGGATTCTAACATCTATTAATATTGAGGATTCATTAAATTGCATTGCTAGAATTTGAACTTTGAAAGGAAAACTTAGGTTTACTAGAATGCTTAGGAATTTTCTCGAATAAGGCTCCAATGATTTTTAACTTGGAAAACTAATATGCACATAAATTTTTTTATTTTTTTTGATAGGTTAAGCTTCGAGAATTTACCATTAAGTTCATTACCAAAAGAGTCGAGAATAGTTTTAGTAATTTATGGAAACACATATTATGATGAACAAACGCAACAAGCACAACAATTAGTTGAACTTGGATGGACAGCTTCCCAACTTTTTGATTATAATGGGTGAGTAGTAATTTAATTTTAATTATTACTTTTTACTTTCTCTTACTACCTAGTAAGAGGAAGTATTGTAATCGTGTCAAATTTTTGATATCGAGTTTTCACCGGTAATATTCGTTTTGAGGTCCCCTGAGTCAAAAAAAGTGGGTTTTAGCAAATGGTGTGTGTGTGTATGTATGTATGTATGTATGTGAACAGCATAGCTCAAAAGCGAAAAACCGTAGAAAGATCAAAACTTGATATTCTCGTTTAGGTATCACCATGGGGTCCGAGACAGTACGTTATCTGTCAAAATTCCTCAACCGGAAGTACCACTTTACTAGTTGTTTTTTTACTTTTTACGTTTTTCTCAAAAATGGCTCCGACGATTTTCTTTAAGCTTGGTATATCAACTACACATACAAAGAGCTACAACTTTTATTTAAAACATTTCTCTAGGAAAATTCACTGAAGGGCACTTTTAGGGGAGGGATGGGGTTATGTTTTTCTCTAAAGTGCTATCATAGTTGATTATACAATTCTATCACCCAAAGAAAATTAATTAGAAATACATAGATGGCCAAAATTCCGAGTTTCAAGGAAATTAGTAAACCGGAAGTACGCTTTTACTGAACAGTTTTTTTTTCCAGTTTTCGACGAATTTCACTAAATTTGGTACACAAACTATAAAATTTGTCAATTATAATTTTGAGAACTGAAGTAAGAGAAAGTTGTGTCAGTGTTTCATACCAAAGTTTTTTTATTGCTCTAAGTGTGTATATATTGTGATTTTGTTAAAGTGTATGTGTGAACAGCAAAGCTCAAAAACAAAAATTCGCCGAAAGTTCAAACTTAATATTCCGTTTAGGTACCACCATGGGATCCGGACAGTAAGTTATCTGTCAAAATTTCTCAACCGGAAATTCCACGTTACTATTTTTTTTTCCCCTTTTTTTGCACTCCACTCATCACAGACCGAATAGGCCTATCGCTTTTTAATTTATCTTCATTTTTTTTTCAGATATTTAATCCAAGGTAATTTTTTACTAACAATATGGCCTGGAGAACATGCTAAAAAATTAGGACCTGCACCAGCTTCAGGCACACATCCATACAGTGATATCGCACCAATTGTGGGTTGGTTGAAATCTGGGGAGGCCCCAGTACAATACATATATATTGTACCCCCCCTCCAGTACAGTATATATACATATATATTTATATATAACAATATATTTTTTGCTGCAGGTATTGAATTACCAGATTATGGTGGTGACATCAAATTTCCAGATATTGACATAAAACCGGATACATACAAATATGAAGATTTTGATTCATTGGATCCAAATACTCAACAGCAACTATTAGATATTATCGATCAAGATACATTTTCAAAGTTAGTAAACTTTTTCTCTTTTTTTTTTTTTATGAAAACGAGGAAAATGAATAAAATGTTCGGCGATTTTTAGCGATAAGTAAACTATATATCCTAGAATTGTTTAGAAGTTGAAGAAATATTATAGACATTTCTGCAACTATGATGAGTTATATTGGAGACATTTTAGTAATAACTGCCGCTTACTTCCTGCAGTCCACATTTCTGACTAACAAATTATAGCCCAAAATTCTTTCTCACAGGTAACAGCAGGGGAGGGAATAGCTAAGTGGTTAGCGTACTGGACTCCCACGCGGAGGACCTGGGTTCGAGTCCAGGTGTGCTACCCTTACATTTTTTCTTCCTAGGAATCTCTACAGCTCACTATCCGGTGATGGACAGTGTTGTCTGTAACGAGAGAATACTGTCCGGAGGCCGGCAGTGCACTGAGAAGTATTCAGGCGCCATGACCATAGATGTTGACGCGCCTTAAATTTAAAAAAAAAAAAAACAGATAAGAGCCCATAATTCTGTCGTACAGTAAACAGTCCGCATTTGTGACTAACAATTATAGCCCAGTTTTTTTTTGTCACAGATAACAGCCATAATTCTGTCTTACAGATAACAGCCCATATTTCTGCCTTACAGATAACAATATACATTTCTGTCTTACATATAACAGCCTATATTTCTGTCTTAAAGAAAACAGTCCACATTTCTTTCTTACAGATAATAGCCCTTAATTCTGTCTTACAGATAACAGCCCACATTTTTATCTTTCAGATTACAGTCTAACAGTTAACAGCCCACATTTCTGTCTTTCAGATAACAGTCTATAATTCTGTCTTACAGATAGCTGCCCATAATTCTGTCTTACAGTTAACAGCCCACATTTCTGCCTTACAGATAGCAGTCTACATTTCTGTCTTACAGATAGCTGCCCATAATTCTGTCTTACAGTTAACAGCCCATATTTCTGCCTTACAAATAACAGTCTATATTTCTTTCGTACAGAAAGCAGCCTATAATTCTGTCTTACAGATAGCAATCTACATTTCTGTCTTACAGATAACAGCCTATAATCAGTTCAAGCTCTCCCTATAATCAGTTAATAGTCCATATTTATGCCTTACAGTATGTCTTCCGTATTTCCTTCATTCCTTGTGTTTAATGTCTCAGATAACTCGATGTTATTTTATTATTTTTTTTGTTAAACAGCCCACTAGTTGAAGATAGAGAAGTATTATGGGAGAAACGTCATTACCTAGTGAAACATGCAAAAGCTTTACCAAAAGTTTTATTAGCTGCACATTCATGGGATTATACTTGCTTACCAGATTTGCATACAATGTTATCATGTTGGGCACCAATGGATCCAGTCAATTCATTGCAATTGTTATTACCATGGTAAGGGATTCATTTTTTTTTTTTTTTTTAATGACCACGCTTAAATTATATATATTTGTATTTTCCAAAGTTTTCCAGATGTTAAAGTACGTGAAAAAGCTGTTGAATGGTTGGATAAAATTAGCAATGATCACATGATTGATTATTTACCACAAATAGTTCAAGCTTTAAAATATGAAAATTATGAAACATCAAAATTAGCGACATTACTTTTAGAAAGATCATTGAAATGTCCAAGAATTGCCCATCATCTTTATTGGTTATTAGTGCATGAATTACCCGGTGAAACACCACAGGTGAGGCAGCCATTTTTTGAGCAGGGGTAAATTTTGACAATTTTACAATGCAATTTTAACTGAAATTTATTTATTTTCAGAATACAAGCGAATTATCTGTACCAAATGATTCAGTTTGTGGTGCAAGATATTATAGAAGATTACAGCTAATGTTACGCGCCTTGTTGGCAATTTCTGGCGATGCTTTTAGAAAAGCGTTTATGGCTCAACAATTATTAGTTAAGGTATAAGAATCTATAGTGTTTGTAAATCATAGGATTCAGAACTGAATCCTCCCCTCCCCAAAATCTCTTAAACTAAGATACAAATTCGGATTTTTTACTTGTTATCTTTACTGCGACGATGTTGTCGCTACGATCGAATTATTGCGATCGTGCCAGGTTTTCAAGTTTTGAGGTCCCCTGAATACGATATGTTTACAAATCACAGGAAGTTAAAAACTTGATATTCTGTTTAAGCACTACCCACCGGAAGAGCCCAGAAACGGAAGATTTTGGGCAAGTTCTCTATCAACCGGTCTACTTACTGAATAGTTTTTTTTTATCTTCAGTTTTTCGCGAATTTCTCGAAAACGATTCTAACGATTTTCTTTAAACATCGTCTACTATATACACACATAATTTTTTAAATTTATTTATTGAAAAAGGCACATTGTGTGGGCGGTCCCTGGGCTCTCGCGCATACCCGCCCGTATAGGAGCCCCTAACCTGAATGGTGCCCTTAACGCTGAGCATGACACCCCAAAACAGTGGAAATTCGCTAATCCTAACATGTACCTTTTAGGGAAGATTGGTTAACCTTGGGTCTGTCTGGGGTGATTCCTGAGAATTATCTTCGGTGCTACACGGACGGTTCCAGGATGGATGGTAGGTCTGGAGCTGCCAGACCCCGACCCCCCATTTTGAGACGGGAGACCATTTGGTGCTGGAGTGGGCCACTATTTTCCAGGCTGAAGTTTATGCAATTCTTTGTTGTATCTTATGAGAGGGTGCGTAATACTAATTTAAAGGGTGTTTGCATCTGCTCGGACATCCAAACTGCGTTGAAGGCGCTTAGTTCATGTGTCTTCACTTCCACATTGGTGTTGGAATATGTTCTAAAAGACTGGAAGAGCTCTCTTCTCTGAAGGATGTGCTTCTGGTCTGGTTCCCAGGTCACATGGGAATTTTTGAGAATGAGGAGGTGAATAGGTTTGCCAATTAGGCGCCTCTCTCCCTTTCATTGGTCCCGAGCCTGCACCACTTCCTTATTGATAAGTGCAGAGGTTGTCGACAGTCTAAGATGCTCATTGGGGGTCCGGACGGAGCTTTGAGTGGGGGGGGGGTCCTTGTCTTTCACGGACCTCTCTCAGGCATCTGGTTGGCTTCCTCACTGGGCATTGTGGCTTAAGGAAATATCTTTTACAATGGGGCTCATTTCTAACCCCTTTTGTAGTGTCTCGACGGAGGAGGAAACCCATGCATCTAATGACGGATTGTTTGGGCTGTGAGGAGATTAGGTTTAGGACCTTTGGCCGGAATAGAATATCGATAGAGGATCTTAAGGTATGTCCTTTTAAGGTTTTGGTCCGATTTGTTCGGTCCGTGGTAAAACTTAGATGGGTAAAACCTGGGCCTGGACTTTTGTTCCAGATCCAGTAGTTGTTATTCTTTAGGGGTAGCTATGGGCCCAGGGAGGCTTTGGATAGCGTAGGGTTTCGCCGTCCCCTTTCTTGAATAGAATCCTTACCTACAAATCCCCCCCCAGTACTCGATATTCTGGGGGGGGGGGGGGGGACCAAGAACCTAACCCATCCCTAACCTATCCTCCATTCATTCCAATACAGTTGAAATTTATATACCCCCTTTCACACACTAAGCTCGTTCATTCAACCATGCACACTCTTACGCCCCTCAGTACTCAATAATCCTGGGGGGTACAAGAAAACCCTACACCTAACCTTACAAACTAGCCTAAAACTAAGGGTCACAAAACTAGCCAGATCACCGCTAGCCTGAACCTGCATTCATGCAACATTCACACAATAAATTACTTTCATCCAACATGCAAACTACCTACCAAATCAGCCCCTATGTACTCATTCCATTCTCCTTTTAAATGCTTCTTCCGCAAAACGCCTAAAACCTCTGTATGCGGCACGCATACACATAAATACCCTAAGCCCCCTATGGTGCAACAGCTCATGAAGGACCAAGGCTTGTCAGACGGCGAATTGAATAGGAGGGACGTGTGGTAAGCACGCGTTTAGTTCCAGCCTTCGCTACCTAGGGGCGCTTACTAACTGTAGCTTCCCACTTTTAATCACGATCCTGGGTCAACACCGACGACTTTGCCCACACGGGAATCGAACCCTGAATTCTCCGCACGAAAGGCGAGTGCGCAGGCACTAGACCAACGCGTGAGGACACACATAAATACCCTTCACTTTTATTTGAAACATTTTTTTCCCGGTAAAATTGATTTTTTGGGGGGTTACTGGGAGGAAACCACCTACATAATAGTAATTCACATTAAAATCATTTATAGAATTCCAAATTTGAAGAAAATTCGGTTAACCGGAAGTACGGCTTTACAAAATAGGTTTTTGAGTTTTTTTTAATAAAAATTAGGTTTTAAAGGTGGGGTTTTGGGAGGGATCTGTCTGTCAGTTAGTATAAATTTAAATTTGCAAAAGCTTTGTTGGTTTTTGACATAGAGCGCTCCATATAAGGCCGTTCCAGGTATACAAGTAAAATCCCCGACTACCATTTTTATGGCCAGCTTAACTAAACTTTTTTTTGTTTCAATTAGAGTAAGATAAAGTTGAAAGATTTTTTTTTCAATTTTTTCAATTTTTACAGGGTTTAACAGAAATTGCAGAAAATGTAAAAATTAGTAAAGAAGGTTCAAGATTGAATATATTAATGCAAGGATTAACTAATTTGCATTCAACTTTAACATCAACACCAACATGTCTACCATTAAGTCCAAGTCTATTTGTATCCGGTATCCAAGTGAGGACTTCATCATATTTTCCATCGTATACGCTTCCATTGAAAATCAATTTCACTAGCGATGAAGGATTTCTTATTCCAGCAATATTTAAGGTGAATATTAAAATATGGTCTACTTATATAAAAAGTGCCAAGTACAGTGCACTTTGTGCTTAGCTTTGATATATTTATGTCTGTTACTTATATACAAATCGTGAGGCCATAAAATTATAATAAGATGTTTTATAAGGTAATGGCCAGAGGAGTTTTAATTATTTTTATAATTATTAGAATTACAAATATTTTTTTGTTGCTCTACGTTCCGGGTGCCCAAGGGCACCAAAAAAATAACTTGATGCTTGATATTCCGTTTTAGGTAAAACCACCACCGCTTGTGACACCAAAGTTTCCGTCAGAATCCATCATCCCAAAAATAAAAAAGGCGACTTTACTGAATCGCGCTTTTTTTTTTTAGTCCAATTTTTTTCGGACTAAAATTGGCTAAAATCTGTGATGTTAATTGCGTAGAGTAAAACGCAATTTTACTCTTATTCTCTGAAGGATGTCCTTCTAGTCTGGGATACCAGGTCATGTGGGAATTTTCGGGAATGAAGAGGATAGGTTTGCTAAATTGGGAGCCTCTCTTCCTTTCATTGGTCCCCGAGCCTGCTGTTGGTGTGTGTCTTTTGGTACATGTCTGTCAGGCTTCCAATCATGGACAGCCTCACAGCACTCATTCTTATGGATGAGCTCAATTGTTGTCGGCAGTCTAAAATGCTCATTGGGGATTCGGGTAGGGCTTTAAGTGAGGGTGTCCTGAGTCTCTCACGGACCTCCCCTTAGGTCATTGTGGTTTAAGGAGACATCACTATACAATGGGGTTCATGCCTGACCCCCCTTTTGTAGAGCGTCTGTGAGACGGAGGAGGAAACACCTATACATCTCATGACGCATTGTTTGGGCTGTGAGGAGATTAGGTTCAGGACCTTTGGCTGGAATAGGATATCGGTAAAAGTGCTTAAACTATGTCCTTTCAAAGTTATGGTCCAATTTGTTCGAACCTGTGGTAAAACTTAGATAGGTAAAACTCGAGCCTGGACTTTGGTTCCAGACCCGGTAGTTGTTATTCTTTAGGGGTAGCTATATGGGCCCAGGGAGGTTTTGGATAGTGTAGGATTTCGCCCTCCCTTTCTTTGAATAATAATAAACAACACTTTTATTAGTAATATTTTTCCCGGGCAATTAGGGGGTTCTAGTGGAGCTGTCCAGTTAAGTTTTAAA
The DNA here is from genome assembly GCA_011037195.1 of Triatoma infestans. Taxonomy (NCBI): domain Eukaryota; kingdom Metazoa; phylum Arthropoda; class Insecta; order Hemiptera; family Reduviidae; genus Triatoma; species Triatoma infestans. Next base: position 21,731 of record JAAEAF010013985.1, read on the forward strand.
TTTTTATGTCATGGTCAAGTACATGTTACAACCCTATGATTGTTGTGGTTGGGTGGTCCACAGAGCTGGAAATATCTCATCACAGATATTTTCCGTTGATAGCCTGACTTCTTGTGGTCATCGACCGGTTTTAGGGGCGTTCGCCCATAATCGGGATGGATGTTTTTTTATGGCAAAAACAGTGTGATAAACATAGACTTAAACACAGCAAATTTAGGAGTGTATAAACTATGCTATAACACTGTTTTGACAAAATCATCCTGATGAGATGGGCGAACGGAACGCTCGTAACCGGTCTTTGACCGCGGGAAAATATCTCTTGATTATAACCACTTCATTAGCGACCCTAATTAAACGTTAGTAAAAAAAAAAATCCTATGGCGCAACAGCCTATGAAGGGCCAAGGCTTGCCAGACGGCGATTTGAATAGGGGGACGCGTGGTAAGCACACCGCAGTTCCCATGCCGTTTAATTCCGGCTTTCGCTACCTACTAACTGTACTAACTGTAGCTAACTACTACTAACTGTAGCTTCCCACTTTTTATCATGATGCTGGGGGTCAACAACTACTTTGCCCTCACGGGAATCGAACCCTGAATTCTCGCACGAAAGGCGTGAGCGCTAGCTACTAGACCAACGCTTGAGGACTAAACGTTCTAAATATAGCAAATTTGTAATTAAATTTGTCTATTGAATTGTAATAATCGTAAATTAGCGAACGACTTATATGGGTGTTTCACACCTGATTTTTCATTTTTTTTTATTTGCAGGTTGGTGATGATCTGCAACAGGATATGCTAACTTTGCAGATGATTAGGATTATGGATAAGATGTGGCTAAAGGAAGGACTTGATCTGAAAATGGTTACATTTGCCTGTGTACCAACAGGTGATAGAAAAGGTAAGATTATTTTTAATTTCTCTTACACATAGTATTAGAGGTCCTAACGCGTTGGGCAAACGCACTCGCCTTTCATGCGAGAATTCAGGGTTCAATTCCCGTGAGGGCAAAGTCGGTGTTAATCCAGCATCGTGATGAAAAGTGGGAAGCTACAGTTAGTAGCGAAGGCCGGAACTAAACGGCGTGGGAATTGCGGCGTGCTTACTATACCCTCCCCTATTTAAATCCCGTCTGGCAAGCCTTGGCCCTTCATGGGCTGTTGCGCAATAGGGTTAGTATTAGAGACCGTTGGCTTCCAACGATTTTCTTTAAAATTCGTATTATTTAAACATTTTCCTGAGAAAATTGATTTGACCATGTATTCGAGTCTTTTAAGTTTAATAATATTAAACAATCAGACGGAGAGTCCTTTGATCATTTTTTGACTGAACTTAAAAAACAAGCAGCAAAATGTTTTTTTGTGTGTGAATCCTGTGGTACTTTGTATGAAGAGAGCATGATTAGAGATAAATTGGTTATATCAATAGCTGACCTGCAAGTACAATAAAAATTATTGACCAAGGTTAACCTCAAGTTAGATGAAGCGGTTAAATTTGCTCGAGCCATTGAAACAAGTAAAAAATATGCCGACAAAATACAAAAGAGAGACAATGAAGAGGTTTTTTTTTTCATCAAAGCAAGAAAATTGAAAAGCACTCTGAGGAACAGAAAAAATAATTTCTGCGCCTAAGTCAGTAAACAAGAATAAAGGTGAAGAATACAGAATTTATAGTTGCAAAAAGTGTGGATTACAACATTTGCCACGAATATGTCCTGCTTTCGGAAAAACATGTAATCTGTGTGGAGGTTTAAATCATTTTCGAGTGGGTTGTCCAAAAAAATACAATAGCATATATGACGTAACCGGTAAAGAAGAAGGGGACAAAGAAGAAGTTGAAGCGTTAATGGAGGAAGATATTCTTCATGTTTGTACCTTAAATGAACAAGAGACGCTGTGGACACACCAGGTTATTGTACAAGGACATTCCGTAAGTTTCAAGATAGATACTGGCAGTACTGTTAATGTATTTCCATTGAAAATACTTAATAATTTTAGCATAAAATACACATTAGGTTCTTGTAATAAGGTATTAATAGCGTACGGAGGGTTTTAAGGTCAAACCGTTAGGGATTGCTCAGCTTAGATGTAGCCCAGTAAATAGACAAACCTGTACTATTGAATTTGTCATTGCTGATGTTAACTCATGTCCTATTTTAGGTTTAAAAACATGCACCATGTTGAATTTAATAAGTAGAATATATCATATAGAGGGATTTCAGGAAAATTTGAGAAAGCAGTTTATTAATAAAGATAATGATGTATTTACAGGGTTAGGTAAATTTCCTTTTCCCTACAAAATAACTCTTGCAGAGAATACTGCCCAGTTGTAAGGCCAGCCAGAAGAGTGCCTGATACAATCAAACCTAAATTAAAGTCTACATTAGATTCCTGGGAAAAATTAGGTATTATTGAAAGGGTTAACAAACCAACTGATTGGGTTTATGATTTAGTTATAATTGAGAACCAGGATAAGTCTTTGAGACTATGTTTGAACCCCATTCCATTAAATAAGTACATAAAACGAGAGCATTTTTGTATCCCTACTGTTGATGAATTGACTTCTCAACTGTCTGGTAAGAAAGTATATTCGGTCCTAGATTTAAAAAATGGGTTTCATAAAATTGAACTACATCCATCATCTAGATTATTGTGCACTTTTAACTCCCCGTTTGGTCGTTATTGTTTTAAACGAATGCCATTTGGCATTTCATCAGCCCCTGAGGTCTTTCAAAGGGAAAATATAAGAATATTTGGTGATTTAGAAAATGTGAAAGTGTATTTTGATGATATTATCATATCAGGAGCAACTGAAACAGAGCATGATATCGCTCTTGAGTGAGAGGGTTCTAGAACAAGCTCGTAAATTTAATGTAAAATTTAATCTTGATACATTTCAATATAAAGTTCCCAGGGTTAAATTTCTAGGACTTATTTTTTTCCAGTGAGGGAGTTAGTCCTGATCCCAATCGAATCAAAATAATAAAATCTCTTGATGCACCCAAAAATAAAAAAGGTTTATAGCGTTTCTTGGGAACCATTAATTATTTAATCAAGTTCATACCAAAGTTAGCTCATGACTCTACTCCACTAAGACAGTTGCTCCGTAAAGAAGCACGATGGGAATGGGGACCCATTCATTCACGATCTTTTGAGACACTTAAAATTCTAGTCTCTGAAGCTCCAACGTTAAAGTTCTTTAACCCAGAGCAACCCATTACTATTCAGTGTGATGCCAGCAAAGAGGCTTTAGGAGCTGTGTTACTCCAAAATGGCAGACCAGTTTCAATGATATCCCGCAGTCTGACAGTTGCAGAACAGAAATATGCATTTTTTGAGAAAGAACTTTTAGCTTTAACTTTTAGTGTTAGCAAATTCCATAATTATATATATGGCCACAAAGTATCTGTTCAGACAGACCACAAATCCTTACTGTCTGTATAGAGACATACACAAAAACTCAGCTCGATTACAAAGGATACAGCTTAAATTATTAAAATATGATTTGAAACTCGAATATCTACCCGGATCACAAATGTTCTTATCTGATTTCTTATCGCGACTTAAATTATCAGATAATATTGAAGATGATCCAGATATGTTGGATGTTATTCATGATATGTCAATGGAAGATTATCTTCCAATCAGTGCGGCAAAATTAAGAGAGTTGAAGACTGAAACTAGCCAAGACGAAGTCTTGAGCAAAGTCCTTGCTTTTGTTAATAATGGATGGGAAAATATTAATGTTAAAAAATTGAAGGTGAATTGCACACTTATTATTTGCTAAGAGATAGTCTTTTTGTTAAAGATGGAATGTTATTTCTAAACGATAAAATAATAATTCCATGCTCTTTGAGGAAAAAAATGTTGGAATTAATTCATGCGAGCCATTCGGGTATCGTAAAATCAAAAAGTAGGGGACGTTCTGTTTTTTATTGGCCGGGATTATCCGGGATATTGAAGAGTATGTCGCTACATGTCAGAAATGTGCTACTTACCAACGAAATAATATAAAAGAACCTTTATTAAACACTAAAATCCCATCCTATCCCTTTCAGACTGTAACAATAGATGTTGCGGAAATAAATAAACATAATTATCTCATTTTGGTAGATTACTATTCACGATGGATTGAAATAGTCCCTCTTCGTAATAAGGGAGCCACTGAAATAATAAAATCTTTGAAATTTTTTTTTTTAACTCATGGGATTCCACTTTAACATACGATGTGATAACAATCCTTTTAATAGTTTTGAATTTAGACAGTTTTTAAACAGTTGGGGAATAGAAATGACCAATTCCACCCCCTATTGTCCTAAGTCTAATGGATTGGCGGAAAAAGCCGTTGGTATAGCTAAGAATATTTTAAGGAAGTGTGAAGATTGTCATGTTGGATTGATGGAGTATAGAGCTTCTCCTTTGGCTGATGTGCCCCATTCGCCAACACAATTACTGTTCAGTAGAAATATGAAAACTTTAATCCCAGTTACTGGTCAGTTTTAAAACCGGCAGTGCCTATAATTCAAGACAGATGTTTGGAGGAATCATCACATAAATAAAAAATATATTATAACCAAAGTGCCAAATTAAGACCGGAGTTTTCAGTCAATGAAAAAATATACATAAAAGATAAGAATAAGTGGGTAACCGGGCAGGTTGTTAAGGTATTGTCTGAACCCAGATCATACCTAGTAAAGGATTGCACTAAAGATACTCTGCTAAGGAGAAATAAATGGCATCTCCGTAAAAGAGTTTAAATGCTGGAAGCTACGCTTCATATATTATTATCAGTATTAATAAAAAATTTTTTTGCAATTGCTTTATATGATAAGTATTTTGTTTTTAAATATTATAATGTACTTTGCTTCAATTTGTTTTCGCTTATATGTTTTCCTTTGCATTTTACTTGAGGGGGAGATGTGATGTATGGTGTATTGGGTATCAATTGTGATGTATCAATCGATATACTACATATGATTAGATGATCGATTATTGTAAACATAGTTGATGAAGATTGTAACCTGTTCAGTGGTTGTTAAATAAATGTACCAGATTAGGAACTGTATTACTTCAATATAATACAACAATGCTACTCGAAACTTCTTTAAAAATCACTCCTCTAGCTATTGCCGTATTTTTTTTTTTTTGGAATTCTCTTGAAAACGGTTACAGTGATTTTCTTTAAACTTGGAATGTTTACTATATGGATACAAACCGTATCGCTTTTATTTGAAACATTTTTCTGAAAAAAAAAATTGATTTTAAGAGGGTTATTTCGGGTGTGGGGGTCTGTCAGTTAGTTTAAATTTAAATTTGCCCGAGCTTTCTTTTATTTTGACGTAGAGCGCCCCCCACATAAGACCTTTCATATATACAACTAAAATCTTTACCACCGTTTTTTTCGCGTAGATGGGGATTACCGGACTGCGATCTTCACGGTCAATTGTACCATGCCCCTTGGATACCGCTGGCTGGCCAGCCGCAACTCCTCAGGGGCTGCAGGCGAGTATCTCGCCTGCAGCACTCACCACAGATTAAGGCTCCTTAGGAATCTCAATATCTAGAGAGAATATATTCTCCTCAACTTCTTGGTAGCTACCCAGGCTCCTAAATCTTCTCTGGATTTCTGGGCCTCGCAGTCCGTGAGGTGACGTATCGGAGTTTCCTCCGCCCTGCCTCCCGTCCCACGTCTCATTTGGATTGGTAAGTAGTTGTAGTTGATTTAGGACACTGCAAGGACTTCACACTGTAATATTTTGGGGGCCCCCCCACCAAAAGGGTGACTTTATTCTTCCTACCAGGACATTGAGTTGACTTAAGCATTCCACAACCAATTTAGAGCTGATAAAATAAGAGCTCAACGCTGTAACGGCTATCGGAAACGATAACAATCTTCTGATTCCGATATCCCCCTATCGAGGTTAACTTGAGTACATCTTCCAATTGCGTACATTTCCACTTGAAAGATGCATTCATATACATTAGAAGCATTTGATTAGAATTCCTAAATTTGAAAAAAAATCGGGTTAACCGGGAATTGCGTTTTTTGTTAAGATTAGGTTTTGAGTTGTTTTACTTTCTCTTACTTTTAGTAAGAGGAAGTATTATTGTAATCGTGTCAAATTTTCGATATCGAGTTTTCACCAGAAATATCCGTTTTGAGGTCCCCTGAGTCCAAAAAAGTGGTTTTTAGCAAATGGTGTGTGTGTGTGTATATGTATGTATGTGAAAAGCATAGCTCAAAATTCCTCAACCAGAAGTACCACTTTACTAGTTTTTTTTTCTTTTTTGCGATTTTCTCAAAAATGACTCCAACGATTTTCTTGAAACTTAGTACATCAACTACACATACAAAGAGCTACAACTTATATTTGAAACATTTCTCTAGGAAAATTCACTGAAGGGTTTCAAAAAAATTAGTAAACCGGAAGTGCGTTTTTACTGAACAGTTTTTTCAGTTTAGACGAATTTCATTAAATTTGGTATACTAGCTATAAAATTTGTCAATTACAATTTTGAGAACTGGAGTAAGAGAAAGTTGTGTGAGTGTTTCACACCAGATTTTTTTTTTTTTATAGGTATGATAGAATTAGTAACGGAAGCGGAAACTTTAAGAAAAATTCAAGTTGAATTTGGCTTAACTGGTTCATTTAAAGATCGTCCGATTGCTGAATGGTTGGCCAAACATAATCCTTCAGCACTGGAATATGAACGTGCTGTAGCGAACTTTACTGGTAAGTTTTAAGTCTTAAGTTGGTAATATCGGGCATATTAATGGCCAAAGTAGTTAAGTAGAACTAATAGTTTACTTGATAGTGATATATTATTTTCTCTCTGTTGCAGCATCGTGTGCCGGTTACTGTGTGGCCACATATGTGCTCGGCATATGTGATCGTCACAATGATAATATTATGTTAAAAACGTCTGGACATTTATTCCATATTGATTTTGGTAAATTTTTGGGTGATGCCCAAATGTTTGGTAATTTTAAAAGGTTAGTTTTTAAAATAATATGATTTTGTTGGTTATGAAGGGTTTCCTCCCATCCCATGGGAATAAAATGTTGGGTTCCGAATTATTTAGTAGACCCACCACTATCCTAGCCTTATTTTATTATTATTTGTCTTTGGGAGGGACCAAACCCTACGCTAATCCAAAGCCTCACTGGGCCCATATAGCTACCCCAAACCGGGTCTAGAACAAATATCCAGACCCGGGTCTAATCCATCTAAGATTCACCGCAGTCCGAACAAATCGGACAGAAACCTTAAGGGGAAATAGCCTAAGCTCTTCCATAGACATCCTGCTCCGACCAATGGTCCTAATCTCCTCACAACCCAGGCAATCTGTCATAAGATGGATGGGTGTTTCCTCCTCTGCGGCATGACCCCATTATGTAGAGATGTCTCCTTAAACCACAATGTCCAGTAAGGGATCCAACCATCTGGCCTGAGAGAGCTCCGTGAAAGACACAGCAACGTCTCACTAATAGCTCTGTTCGGACCCCCCCGATGAGCATTTTGGACTGCTGACAACCCACTGAGCTCATCCATAAGGTTGAATGCTGTGAAGCTGTCCATGATTGGATGCCTGACAGACATGTGCCAGAAGTTTCGCCAACAGCAGGCTCCGGGACCAATGAAAGGGATAGAGGCGCCTAATTTGGCAAACCTATCCACCTCCTCATTCCCAAAAATTCCCATGTGACCTGGTACCCAGATTAGAAGCACATCCTTCAGAGAAGAAAGCTCTTCCAGTCTTTTAGAACATTCTAACACCAACCTGGAAGTGAAGACACATGAACTCACCGCCTTCAACGCAGCTTGGCTGTCCGAGCAGATACAAAAACGTTTTAAGTTAGTGTTACGTATCCTCTCATCCAAGATACAACAAAGAATTGCATAAACCTCAGTCTGGAAGACTGTGGTCCATTCACCAAGAGATACTGTATCTTAGCCTTAAAATCTCTTCAGCACAGAGTTGAGACCCATAGACTCCAGCTCAGTTTCCAGTCGGAGTCTTGGAGCTGCCCTTATACCAGATTGAGTTACCGAGCAGAGGTATTGTAATACGGAAATTTCTATCGAAATTGAACCTGGGATTCCTGCTATCACTTGAAATACCAAGTAAAATGGCAGCCTGTGATTGTCAGATCCACATCTAGAGGTGATAGGTGGCAGCCCTTGTAGGAGCCATTGAATTCCAATTCTGGTTTCGCCTTGGACGAGATTATGTAATGGTGGTAAGTTAAGGAGGACCTCTGAAGCGCAGTCGGAGTGGTTCTCATAGAGATCCCACCCAGCCTTCCTGCGGAGTTTTAGTCCACCAGTGTGATCATGAGCCTTATGAACTCGCAAGCCACAATAGCTTTGTGGGCGATTCTGTTGTGAGTTATAAGGGTCACACATAATTCCAAAGTAAGGGGCAGACCGCCGCCCCTGAGCCTTGGAGTCAAGATGAGCCTGAGAAAGCGGGTCTCTTATGAGGAGCTCGAAACTTTCACCTTCCGAAACAGTGAAAGTTCCATCCATCTTTTTAACGAGTCCCTCTTTATTCTTCGTCATACCTTCTTTGGCCAAAGCACTATGGATTTTGGCGCACGAGGTGATAATCTTAATCTCCTTGCAAATCCTCCTCCAAGAGCATATTTCACACAAAATTATTTTTTCGTAAACTGGAGACAGTCTCCAAATCAGTATTTTGGAAACTGCCATTTCTTTGCAAATTCGCTGGAAGCTTGAGAGTTTAGATGCCACCAACAGATCCTGTCGGATTCCCTTGTGCCAAATGCTTGCTTATCATTGATTATTTATTGCATCAAACAAAATCGTTAAAATTTTTATTTTTTATTTTTAATTTTTTTTTTAACAGAGATCGGACGCCATTTGTGTTGACATCTGATATGGCATATGTAATAAATGGTGGGGATAAACCTTCGGCAAGATTCCATCATTTTGTGGATCTCTGTGCTCAAGCATTTAATATAGTGAGAAAAGAAGGAAACGTAATTTTGAATCTATTTGGATTGGTAAGTAGTTGTAATGAATGTTGGGGGAGGAGGGTTGGTCAGAAGAGAAACTTAAAAAACTTAGTTTAAGTGAAGTTAGATTTAACAAAACACTGTTGTGGATTGAATAATAACCACTGCAAGAACTTTACACTGTAATATTTTAGAATGAGAACGTTGACGGTGACTTAATGAATGATTCCTCGACTGAGATTACGGCCCTTTTATATGCAGGCAGCTGAACTAACCTCTACTCTCTTTAACTTCTCCTTGCAGCTGCTATATTGCCCTAGGAGAGAAATCTAGTGAACTTGTGGTGGGGAGGGGTCCACCTCACTGCGACCTTCATGGGCTATTGTGCCATGCCCCTTGGATGCCGCTGGCTGGCCAGCTGCACCCCTTTGTGCTGCAGACGAGCATCTCGCCTTCAGCACTCCCACCAGATTAAGGCTCCTAGGAATCTCAATATTTTGGAGGGTTCTAGAGAGGGGATATATTCTCCTCATCTTCTTGGTAACTCCCCAGGCTCCTAAATCTTCTCTGGGTGACAGCCTCGCAGCCCGTGAGGAGATGTATTGGGGTTTCCTCCGCCTCCCCACACATAATCTGCATGTACTATCACTCTTCAAGCCCAGCTTTGTCGCGTGTTCTCTGAGTCCTACAGTGCCCCGTAAGGAAACCCATAAGAATGCGGATCTTGTTCTTACTGAGACCAATACATGCTTCCAATCTTTTTGGGTTGTACTCTTCCAAGCAGATCTTTGCCTGCCTCAGTCCCTGAAGGGAGTACCAGATTCCAGTGTTCATGATTCGATCCATTACAGTGGACCTTCGAAACCTTGAAACAGATGTTGGAATATTATTTGTCCTAATATTCCTAATAAAAGTGATACCAAAATAATTTTTTCAAAACACTCAAATAATTTTTTTTGTTTAAAAATTAAAAAAAAATTTTTTTTTCAAAGATGGCGTCATCAGGTGCTGGTGGATTAACAATAGAATCTGTACGTTATGTACAAACCGCACTATTACCAGATCTATCAAACGCTGAAGCGGCGATTACATTTGCACGTATGATACAAAGTTCATTAAAATCATGGTTTACCCAGATCAATTTTTTCCTACACAATTTAGCACAATTAAGATTTACTGGCGACCATAATGATGGTGAATTATTATCATTTGTGCCAAAAGTTTATACGTAAGTATTTTCAACAATATCTCCTTAAGGGAGTATCTTAGCAAAAAATACTATCAGACAATATCAGTAGAGTTAATATTAACCAAGATATAATGAATTCTTGATGCTGCAGGATGCAACAGGAAGGACGTATAAAGTCCGTAGAAGTTTACAATTATCAAAAACGTTATGATCCGGAAAAATATTACATGTATATATTAAAGGTTGAACGTGTCGGCCAGTTGGATCCAACATATTTGTTCCGGACATATAAGGAATTTTGCGAATTTCACCATAAATTGTGCATCTTATTTCCGTTAGCAAAATGTCATAGGTAAGCATTTTTGAAGAAAAAAAAAATATATGGTAGGTTATTGGCTTCGGAAATAAGGTTGATGTGGTCTTAATCTGCATTGTGCATTTCTTTTCTTTTTTTTCTTGTTGCAGTTTGCAGAGTACTAGTCTGCATATGGGTAGATCGAATATTAAACAGGTGACCGTTAAACGTATGATGGATATCCGGAAATTTTTGGCATCATTATTCAAAATGGCAGACGAGATTTGCCATTCGGATTTAGTCTATACATTTTTTCATCCGTTGCTCAGAGATCAAGTAGAATCTTCAATACATGAACCAAAAATTAAAGGTAATGGATTTTTGGGTTGGGGGGGGGAATTTTCTTCGGAGTTTTTTGATGTAATTCAGATTGCATTCAGCAACGCAGGGAACACAGGAAGACCCCCTTAATAAGGTTTATCATGCTATTAATGCAGGGATTGCTGGATCAAATATGGGACCTAGCGGAGCCCCTTTAAGCCTAATATAATAATACGAAATCCCTTACTAAAGCTCATCAGGCTATTTGTGCAGGAGTTGTGTGACCCAAAGGCCTACTTAGGGTCAACTAAGCCCCTTAGGGAAGGGAATAGCTAAGTGGTTAGCGAACTGGACTCTAACGCGGAGGACCCGGGTTCGAGTCCAGCTGTGCTACCCTTAGATTTTTTCTTCCTAGGAGCCTCTAAAGCCACTGTTCAGTGATGGACAGTGTTGTCTGTAACGAGAGAACACTGTCCGGAGCCCGGCAGTGCACTGAGAAGGCTTCGGGCGCCAATGACATAGATGTTGACGCGCCTTAAATTAAAATAATCAGCCCCTTGCTGAAGCTTATCAGGTGATTCGTATAGAAGTTGTATCTCATGACATTTTCAAGGCTCAACTAAGCCATTTATGAGGCTTATCAGGCGATTCTTGCACAAGTTGTGCGACACAAGAGACATCGGGGCTGATCTAAGTCATTTAATAAGGCTTATCAGGCTATTCATGCAGAAGTTACGTGACCCAGGGACTACGAGGCTGAACTAAGCCCCACGCAGAGACATCAAGGCTTAACTAAGCCATTAATTAAGGCTTCTTAGGCTATTCATGTAGTAATTGGGTGATCCAATGGCACACCGAGGCTCAGCTAACCCCTTTAACAAGGCTTATCACGCTATTCATGCAGGAGTCGTCACCGACACTCAACTAAGCTTAGCATAACTATTCCTATAGGACTTATAAATCAAACATGGACTTAGATATAAGCCCAGTCTAAGATCCCATCGTTCTTAATAGGACTTAACAGGCTATTCCTGCAGCAATGATATCAAACAAAGTTTTTACCGAGTTCCAGATAAGCCCAATATATAAATGACCTGTCGCCCTTAATAAGGCTTATAAAGAAGGTTATTCCTGCAGCAAATGGTGATAAATGAACCTAGCTAGGCTCAACTACCGTAGGAGTCACAAGTCAGTTTCTGCAAAGCACGCGTGAAAGTACACGTGTAAATAATCTAAGGTTATAATTTTATTTTTATTTATTTGTGTTGCAGAAAGAAAACGTGAACGACTTGCCTATAATACGTCGCATATTATCAAAGGACAAATCAAATTGTCGTTGCATTATCAACGTGAGACTCTTTGGGTAAGTTTCAACTATTGTTGCATCCTCTGGCTTGATGCAACTTTCAATTGTTGTTGTAATGCCTTAAAAAAAAAATGTGGCAGGTTATGGTGCATCACGTGCGCGAGCTGGGCTATGTAGCTGGTGGCCAAGAACCCTCTACTTATGTGAAAGTCTATCTATTACCCGACGCTGCTAAAGTTACCAAAAGGAAGACTAAAGTTGTGCGCAAGAATTGTCATCCATCATTTATGGAAATGGTAATCAAATCTTTAATACTTATCAGAGATCTTTAAAGCTTCCAGTAATTTTCCCTGGGAATGCTTAAGTAGGATTTATCAGGGAATTAGCAGCCTCTGGGAGGTTTGCTGCAGTAGAGTTTTTTAGATTAACTTTGTAATCTTAAGGTTCTTGTGGATTTTTGTCTTAAAGCTTGTCCCATTTTTCAAGAGAAGTTGCTTCTTGGAGGTCCCATGGCCTCCAAGCTTGGAAAAGTTCTTGACTTAGTCGGATGAATATATAAGAGATTAAGCCTCGGACAGCCAAGCTGCGTTGAAGGCGCTTAGTTCATGTGTATTCACTTCCAGATTGGTGTTAGAATGTTGTAAAAGACTGGAAGAGCTTTCTTCTCTGAAGGATGTGCTTCTAGTCTGGATACCAGGTCACGTGGGAATTTTTGGGAATGAGGAGGTGGATAGGTTTGCCAAAATGGGAGCCTTTCTTTCTCCCTTTCATTGGTCCCGAGCCTGCTGTTGGTGTGTCTCTTGGCACATGTCTGTCAGGCTTCCAGACATGGACTCATCCATAAGGATGAGTACAGCAAGTTGTTGGCAGTCTAAGATGCTCATTGGGGGTCCGGGCGGGGCTTTGAGTGAGGGGTTCCTGTACCTTTTTCTCGGATCTTTCTCAGGTATCTGGCTGGCTTCCTCACTGGGCATTGTGGCTTAAGGAGACATCTCTATACAATGGAGCTCATGTCTGACCCCTTTTGTAGAGTCTGTGAGACGATGGAGGAAACACCCATACATCTCATGACGGATTTTTTGGGCTGTGAGGAGATTAGATTTAGGACCTTTGACCAGAAGAGGATATCGGTAGAATATCTTAAGCTATGTCCTTTTGAAGTTCTGGTCTGATTTGTTCGGACTGTGGTAAAATTTCGGGGACTGTGACCCAGGGAGCTTTTGATGCGTATGTTTCGCCGCCCCTTTCTTGAATAATAATATAATAATAATAATAATAATAATCAGCCTCAAAGTTTCACCACCCAGAATACTCCCATACTAGATCAGCTAGAAAAGAATCTATGATCCCCTAAAGCTATCAGAGCTTCACTGTGTAGGACACGAGTGCTATCCTAGCTGGACGGCCGGTATCTATGCCTTTATTGTTGCCCCCAAGGAACAAATATTATGTCAGCACGCCTTTTCCCCAGATTGAGCATCGTGTAATCTCATATGAAGTAGACTCTGTTAGGGTTACCAGTTAGCTTAAGTCGCTTATCATCGGGAAGCTTCATCGGATGCGTTTCATACTAATTTTTTTTTTTTTGCAGTTAGAGTATCGGATGCCATTAGAAATCGTAATGCATCGATATCTACAAGCGACCGTTTGGACCCACGATACTCTGCAGGAAAATGAATTTCTTGGTGGAATCACTATCTGCCTGCAAGGATTGGATTTATCCGAAGAGATTGTCGCTTGGTATCCGCTGGGCAATGTGCATAGATGATGTGAATCCGATATGGATTACGTTATTCTTTCCTATATTGTATTATAAAAAAAAATTGTAATTCCTTTTTATATATTATTAATAAGTTTATAAAATAAGCATAAAAAGCTTAATTTAGTATTATTATAAATATATGTTTGAATCCATGGATTCAAGATTTCTGTAGTTTGAGCTTAATTTTTTTTGTAGCCTCTCTCTCTCTCTCTCTCTCGCTCTTTCTGCTGGGTGTATTAATCCATCTGACTATAAAATGTGAGACCTAAGAATTCTTGAGGCCCTTTAGTTTCCTTGGAACGTCCATCTATGGCTCCAGAAGTAATGGAATATTACTTGACTTTCTTTGAAGGCTTGCAAAGTCTTAAAGTAACCTGTCAAGCCACTAATTAGGGTCCCCACCAATACATGGTAGATTAGACATGGGTGTTGTGTCATCTGAAAAGATCCGGCAGATATTCCCCCTCCACCCGAAAAATCCTGGAATATCTGTGAAGTCATCCGGTTTAGTAGTGGACTCCAAAAAAACTGTTAAATCTCAACTTGTACTTTAAAGGGAACCCCTAAAGCCTCATAATATTTTCATACTACGACTATCATTCCATTCTACCATTCCCACAATTGCTGAAATCCGATAAAAACATTCCAGGAGTGTCACCCGACATCAGTTTGAATTAAAAACAAACAAACAAACAACAGAAATCTTGCAATGGTGGATAAAACTTTTTTTTTGAAAAAGCTTTATAGAGGCATTCCAAAATAGTATTTTTTTTTTTAAATGAACAAACCCTGCCACCACCCACAAAAAAGGGGGTGAAAAAGGGGTTACAAATTAATAAATTATTACAAATTAGTAATCGAATCTATGACTATAACTTTAAATTACTTTTTGGATTTTTTCCACAATTTATATAGGTTCTCCGTGATCTTTTACAAGCATCCTAGATGTACAAGGATCCCCTTGGAGTGAATCTGTGTCCGACCCCCCCCCCACATAATGCCGTCAAAATTTCACCACGTAGGATCCTAGCTTGAAGAAGCCGGCCCCATGAAGGCGTTACCGTTCAGAACACTCCAGGCTGTCCAGCCTGAATGGCACCCCACTTATAAGAGCCGTCAAAGTTATATCGCGCAAAACAACCCTTTCCTGGTAGCATCTTAGTTGGGAAATATCTAAATCTCCTATAAAACCGTCAAAACTGCATTACACAAGAACATCTCCTATAGTTCAACCCAGTTAGAAGAATCTTTGACGTAGAAAGTTTTACCGCTCAGTACATCCTAGTACGACTGTCCCATCTGGGAAGGTCCACACCCCCATATAGGAGTGCTGTAAACGTTTCATTGCGCAGAACTTTTCCCCGGATTAAATCATCAAAAACTTCCAACTACATAGAACCATTCCATTAATATTCCCAGCTGGAGGGGAAATCTATTAACCCTCTTGAAGCCGTCAAAAAAACTTCACCACGCAGGACACCCCCTGTACACTAATCCCTAGTGCATAGTTTTTGCTATGACTCTTTATGGGGGCCATCGGAAGCTGCTTCATTCATGAAGACGAAAGACGTATAAGGGGAACTCTTAGAGCTTCCTTGACGTTAGGAACTCTTCGGAGCTTCCTTAACAGGATCACCGACCCTTGGACCCATACAGCATAGAATAAGCCCCAGGCTAAGACCTCCAGCAGGAAAAATGGCTTCCAATATACTAAACAATCCATAATAAATAGCACAATGTGACGACCTATAATTTTGTGAGTTCCGCCATTTTTTTTTTTTTTAATTTAATACTCTATAAAATAATTATAAATTTTAGAATAAAAAAAAAAAAAAACAAACAAAATGTAAATATTTTATAATTATAAAAATTTTGTTTTTTAAAAATTGAAATTTTTTTATATTACGAAATTTTTTTATAGAAAAAAAAAAAAAAATGATATATATAAAAATGTAAATAATTTTAACTTTTATAACAAAATTATGAGAAGATATATATTAAATAATATATATAAAAAAATTGTCCGCTTAAAAAAAAAAAAAAAACTCAAAATGGTTGACCATGTAAGCGAATTTTATAATTTTCTGTTATTAATTGCATTGCTCTCTTATTAAATTGTGTAATTATTATGACTTAGGGTTGTGATGCTTAAGTAAGTTTGTGTAAGCTTTCATTCTAAATTTTTGTACCTTATTATGTCGGTTCTACAGTCTAAAATGGTATGGCGATACTCCCTGGGGGGGGGGATGTAGGGGTGCATGGAGCATTTCTAGGTTTCTAGGAAAAATTATGTCTTAAAAATTAATGTGGAGGTCCAGTTTTTTTTTATGGTTAAGTGATCTTGTTTAACCCGAATAGTTTCGGGAAGGGACCCTAAAAGAGTTTTTGTCGTCTGGTCTTAAGATGGCGGAAACAGAGGCAATATGTCTAAGATGTCTTAGAATTGTTACCTATATGGACTTTATACCAGTTTTTCTTCTGGTCCTAAAATATTCTCATGAAGCTTTCGAAGAGATGTGAAGTTTGGTTAATGATTCCCCAGGGTGATAAGAAGGGGGTTTTAAAGAAGGCCATCATCTTTGTCTGGTCTTTAAGATAGCTTGGAATTGGCTGCATTATTATGAGATTTTTCCGTGTTGTCTCCTTACTGGATTACTGTAAGGTGTTACTAAAATAGATTTTTGTGAAACTTTACGAGGCGTGTAAGGGTTAGCGCGGACACCCTTGCTGATAAGAAGAAGTGGTCCTAAAAGAGGCCAGCTATGACTGGTTTTAAGAGGCGGCAATAGAGCAAGTCTACGGAAATTACTATCCCCTAAATGGACTTCTTACCGGGATTTTCTCTTCTTCTGGTCATAAAATAGACTTCCATGAATCTTTCTCGGAAGATGGCAGGATATCCATGCTGATAAGAAAAGGACACTAGAAGACCTCTTTGTCATTAAGTTGGCCGCTTTCTAGCCGCAACTTACCTTAGCTGCCTTTATTGAATTTAAGCTCTACTTTGAACTTACTAGTGGCCATATTTATTTATTTTGGGGGGGGGGCTAATAAATTGGCGAATAACTTGAAGTTGCCTGCTTGAGAATCTTTGCATGAACATTCTTGTAAGATGCGTTAGATCCGAAAAGAAACTTCTGGGTAGGGGATTTCTAAACCTTGCTTAAATAAATGAGTTGTCATCCTGGTTAGCGCGGATACCCATGTTGGTAAGAAGGGGCCCCTAAAAAGTGGCCAGAGCTTAAACCATACACAGAAGACTGTATGGTCTTGCAGAACTCTGACGTCCCCAAGGAAAACGCTTAATTACTTAGGTATCACTCCTTCAAGTTTTTTATTATTTTTCTGTTTTTAAATTATAGTTGTTATGAAATAAAAAAGGAAAACAATATATAAAAAAGGGAAGGGAATAGCTAAGTGGTTAGCGTACTGGACTCCCACGCGGAGGACCCGGGTTAGAGTCCAGCTGTGCTACCCTTAGATTTTTTTTTCTTCCTAGGAGCCTCTACAGCTCACTGCCCAGTAATGGACAGTGTTGTCTGTAACGAGAGAACACTGTCCGAGGCCTGCAGTGCACTGAGAAGGCTTCGGGCGCAATGACCGTAGATGTTGACGCGCCTTAAATTAAAAATATATATATAAAATATATAGGAAGGTACCTTATGGTTACCTTATTAAATTCCCTGCTGTTTACAAAACAAAAGTCTGGCCCTATGTCATATTTAAGTTCGTTTTTTTTAATTTATTAAAAAAAAAATAAATAAATAAAAAATTAATTCAAATTTTTTTTTTATTTTTATTTTCATCTTTGAACCAAGAACTTTTTTTTTTGTTTCAGTTTTTCATTATTTTCTCGAAAACAGCGTTTTTGAACGATTTTTTTCCGTGCATTAACCTGTAATTATAGGAAAGAAAGACCAGGTTCTTTCCCAGGGCGGCCATCATGTTTGTGATGTTGATGACGTTTATTTTTTTTCCATACCCCTCCTGGTGTTTTAGGGCAAAGCTGCCATATGGACCTTTGTGCGTGGCAGTGGGCACAAATACGTCCTCACAGTATTCCTGGACATAGCTGGGGCCTTTGATAATGTCTGATGCCGACTGTTTTGGAGTCACTCAGAAGAAGAGATTGTCCGCCAAATTTTCTGCAATCGATTCAAAGTTACCTCACCCAAAGGAGTCGGTGCTAGTGACTCAAGCCGGCAAGATGTCAAGGCCTATAACTAAAGGTTGTCCACAAGGCTCGGTGGTGGGCCCGTTCCTGTGGAACCTAGTTATGGATGAATTGTTAGAGCATATTGAGAATATGGACTATTGTAATTCGGTTGCATACGCTGATGACCTTGCAATAGTTGTCCATGGTGATTCTCGTCGGGCTAGCGCTATAGTGACCCAGATAAAGAATTGATGTAAGGGGTAGAAGCTGCAAATTTCGTTCGAGAAGTCTAAAGTGATGCTAATGAAAGGCAAGCTTCATCAAAGTCGTTCTCCCTGGATTAGGGTGGACGATCACAGAATAGTCTACGTGACCTAGTTTGAGTACCTGGGCTTGCTGCTGGATTGGAAGCTTTGTTCTAAGCCCCATATTCATCGGGTTGCCTCAACTTGTACCAGGGAATAAAAAGAGTAGCCCGTGGTGAGTGGGGGCTGAAGACTGGTGTGGCCTTAACCATCTATAGGGGCGTAATAGAGAATGTTGCAACGTATGCAGCTGCCTGTTGGGCTGATAAGCAGGACATGCAGTCATACAGCGGCACTCTATTACGAATGCAAAGAGCCATCTTGTGCTCTGTAACAAGGGCCTTGCCACATCCTCCACAGTCTCCTTACCGGTTATCGCTAGTGTGTTACCGCTTGATCTCCTTGCTGAGATGAGGGTTCTCACCCATAAGAATAAGAAAGGGGAAATGATTGTCCTTGATGGTGAGGAGCTGTCCAGTCAGACGCCTCCTGCCCTTGCAAAGAGAAAGATCCGAGAGTACGAGATTGGGAAGTGGCAAAGACGCTGGGATGAAGCAGAAAAAGGGTGAATCACATGTGAGTTCTTCCCAAATTTGCATCACAGACTGTCGCTACGATGGCTGGAGCTATCCCAAACTGTAACGCAATATTTCATGGGCCATGGGGAGTTCAATTCTAAGCTCTATGAGCTAGGATTGAAACATTCCCCGAATTGCGAATGCGGTGAACGGGACACGGTGCATCCACATGGAATTCAAGCTGAAAAGAAGGGGAGAGAGAACTGGCCGGGAGATTGTAAAGAACTGATGAAAAGTGCCATAAGCTTTAAAGACTATGTTGAGTTTGCTCGCGAAGTTGCGATAATGCGAAGGACTAGACGGATATGTAGAGGTCCGCCTCCACGTGGCAGAGATGGTAACTTGCCTACCATATAGACAAGGCTAAGTGACCATAGGCGCGGTTTTGGCGCTATGCGCTAGGTACGATGGCCTGGAGTGTGCTCAATAATAATAATACGGACCTTTGTCGCAGTCAGAAGCTAAGGAAGATCTTAATGTCCTCTAGCTGTGAGGACATGTGTCAAGATGCTCAAAAATAATTGGTGCTTGCCCTCACAGAGGACAAAGCTGGGTTTTCTCGTAACTCTTCCTATCCCGATGGAGATGGGAGATGGGAATTGACGTAGTCATATCTGAAAAAATCTACTGCATCTCTTTCCCCTTATCCACAAGAACTGCCTTAGGTTTGTCATGTATCAGCTGCCTATACACTTTCTGCGCTTTCATACTATCCTTTCTGGACTAATCCTTTTGCTGTATGGTAAGGTAAAGGGAGACGAATTTGGGAGAAGATCCAGAACGTTTAATGGTAAGTAAGGTTGTACTGAATCAAATCCAACAAAGTACGCCGTGAATTGCCAGAACTGGCAGTGTCACCCAAAGGTCACCATTAGACGCCATCTACCGCTATAAAATGACAAATTTTGCTCATATGTCTCTAAAACATAAACATTCAGAGGGACAAGTGCTAACCTACCAACCGAAGCAGGTAAAGAATGATTACATTGTAGAGAGAGGCCATTTTTTATTTTATTTTGAATTTTAACATCTCAAAATTCCTCAGCATCACCTAAATATCAAATTTTATTTTCAGAAAATCAAAGTGTAACATTTCTATCTATGCAGCAAACATTCCAACTTTAAAAGAAAATCATTGTAAACGTTTTCGAGAAAATCCCCCCCCTAAACCTATTCGGTAAAAAACTGGCACTTCCGGTTAACTAATTTCATTTCAAATTTGGAATTCAATTATGTAGGTGGTAGAACCAATCCACTTACTGAAGTGGTACTTTAGAGGAAAGCATAAACGCTACTATTCCTCTAGAAACAAGTTTGAACTTCCTGTGACGGCCATTTTTCAAATTTAGGGGGGTCATGGAAGGGGGCGGAAGTACATAATTTTACTGTTAACATTTTTTAAAGGAATATAAAATTTAACAAGTTATAAGCGGTACTTAAACGGGGGGGGGGCACCTCCTAGTTACTACAAGTCCCCATGCTCATAAACATTACACCAACAGCCGCCTCTACTATATATTCCATTATATACCATGCAATGCCCGCAAGGAGTATCTGTTGCATGCAGTTACTTTGGGAGTAGCGATCCCACGGGTTACCACAACTCAGTACTCCATGCACTTCGTCAGAAACACAGTACACAAACTAGTATACAAACACAGTATACAAACTAGGGTCTCCGTCCCTAGTTAATTGGCCTATGCCAAGGGAGAAGGAAGGGATTAACTGAGTGGTAGCGCGTTGGATTAGCAACGCGGAGGTACCGGTTCGAATCCAGCATGCTGCCCTTAGATTTTCTCTTCCTAGGAGCCTCTACTACTCACTGTCCGGTGATGGGAGTGTTGTTTGTAGCTAGAGAACACTGCTTGTAGGCAGGCTGTGCATTGGAGCTCCGGGGGGCACAATAGATCTTTCAGGTCGCAGTGCGATAATCCCCTACAACAATTTACATCAGGAAATCTATACTAAGCAATATTCAGAAAAAGCATAACCCAATAAGACTTTGATGAAAGGCATGGGGCAATAAAAGAAACGGTCTCTCCCAGACAAGCCTTCATTTAGATTGTTCAGAAAGAAATATGCTACAATGGGCTTTTACTTACTTTCTCCTACTTCTTTCTCTTTCAACCGGAAATATAATGTTTTGGGTTTTCCTGAATACGGAAAAAAATTATTTTTTTGGCCAATGGTTTGAAAGGTGTTCAACACAACAGAATTTCTCAATAACCAAAAAATAAGTCGCAGGAAGTTCAAACTTAGTATTCCGTTTAGTTTAAAGTACCACCGGCATCAGACACGAAACACTGATTGTATTAATATACATACAGTAAGAGGAAAGTTGGGTGAGTGTTGAATACTAGAGCCGGAAGAGCTGGTTGATGGATTGTTAAAGATTAGGTTTTGCAGTGATGGCCCAAAAGAAAGAAGACCCCCCCTAAAAAAAAGGGAGCCAGACTTAGATGGAGAACATGGAGTGATCTGGAAAAGGGATCTGCGGAAACTCCTAAAGAAAAATATAATTCAATAAAATAAATTATTACAAAAAAAAAAATATATTACAAAAATATATATAAAGTATTTTACAAAATATATATATATATATAGAGAGAGAGAGTGAGAAGGGGGGAACTTGAACATGCACCGCCCACTTGTCTGCGTCCCTAGATTGTATGGATAGTTTTGCCAAATTAGGTGGCTCTCACCCTTTCATTGGTCCGAACGTGGAGTGTCATCTGGCACATGTCTGTCAGGCTTCCAGTCATGGACAGCTTTACAGCATTCATCCTTATGGATGAGCACAGTTGGTTGTCGGCAGTCCAAAATGCTCATCGGGGGTACGGACAAGGCTATTAGCGAGACGTTGCTGTGTCTTTCACGGAGCTCTATCAGGCATGTGGTTGGATCCCTTACTGGACATTGTGCTTTAAGGAGATATCTCTACGTAATGGGACTTAAGCCGGATCCATTTTGTAGAGTATGTGAGACAGAGGAGGAAACACCCATCCATCTTATGGACAGATTGCCTGGGTTGTGAGGAAATTAGGTTCAGGATATTTGGTGCGGAACAGGATGTCTGTGGAAGAGCTTAAGCTATTTCCCTGTAAGTTTATTGTCCGATTTGTTCGGACTGCGGTGAATCTTAAAGGGATTAGACCCTGGTCTGGATATTTGTTCTAGACCCGATTTGCTGTTGTTTCTCTTGGGGTATAGCTAGATGGGCCCAGTGGGGCTTTGGATAGCGTAGAGTTTGGTCCCTCCACACAGACAAATAATAATAATACCCTAGATTGTCAACAAATCCGAAGTGATATCCTACTTTTTTTTTCAAGCATTTCAAAATTATTTAATTATTTTTTGCATTGTACAATAAATAATACATAATAGGAGTCTGGAAGACAGGTTCTTATTGAAAGAAAAATAAAAAACATAAAAAAAACCTAAAACCCTAAGCGCAACAGCCCATGAAGGGCCCAAGGCTTGCCAGATGGCTACCTAGGGCGCTACTAACTGTAGCTTCCCATTTTTTATCACGATCCCGGACCAACACGGGAATCGAACCCGAATTCTCGCACGAAAGGCGAGTGCGCTAGCCACTAGACCAACGCGTGACGACTTTTGTTTATGAAAACTAGTTTTTATTCATATAGGAAAAGTAAAATGCTTGAAAAAAATTAGGCAGGGTATCGTTTGGACTTTCATTTATTTATTGAATTTCTGGCAGTGCATGTTCAAAAAATTGTCAACCCCCCCTTTTTTTTTAATTTTAGAGAGCATACAATTTCATTTTTAAGGTACGTTCATAATATTGCACAAAATGTTTGATTTAAGGCACAATATTTTTGAAATTAATAATTCGTTTTCTATTTTTTGTTTTTGGAGGATCTCAAAGTATGTCAAAAATGGCCACCTCACTGGATATACCTGCAACAGATTAAAAAAAAAAAAATTGCGTTAAAAATTTAATTATTTTGGGGGCTCCTGGACAAAGGAAGAAACTAAAGAGAATGGTGTGAAACAAATGGGGTGTAGGATGGAGCTAAGTCTGGGGGGGGGGGGGTTATTAGAAGAAGTTCAATGACATTTTTTTGGACCAAAGCTGGGGAGGTGATATCACTGGGGGCCGCCATTTTGGAGGGGGGGTTACATTCTCAGTTGTTTGGCAGTATAAAGATCGACGGGATTCATGATAAATGTTCATCATCGTGGGAATCGAATTCGTGATGAATTATTACTTTATAGTTCCAGGAAAAATTGGGTCACCTGTCCCCAGGATTTTGCCACTTATCATCCATTTCTCATCACATGTCATTATTACATCATACAGAGTATGATGTACCACGTATGGAGGATGGCAGTTCTAACGGTGTCTTTAGGACATTTGCCAGCTCTACAAGCAAATGCACGAACTTAATTTAAGTTTCTACTAAGCCAATGCAAGACTTATTCAGTTTCTAAAAGGGCAACCTGGGGGTAGATAGTCTTTTGCTCGGGAGGTTTTCATAGGGTTCTAACGATGGTGAATGGAAAACCTATGGCCTGGGGAAGGAGAAAAAAGTGTATATAATAGCTATTCCACCCCCTAGGTTTAGTACAAAATTATGGCAACAAAGCATTCGGGAAACTTAAGGGACCTTCCTCACTGCGTCATCGTAAAACAAGTGTGAAAGGGGCTTGTAAGTGGGGGGGGGGGGCTGGCTTTGCGATTTCGCCTCTTCGTGGCGGAGGAAAAACAGACGACTTCCAAGCTTCACTCAGGTGTCTCTTTCCAGACTTTCAAGTCGAATAAAACAGGACTGGAGAGAGGGTACTCTAACTTGTGGCGGTGCCTTCAAGCTTCACCCAAGAGTCTCTCTCCAGGCTGCTAAGTGAATTAAACAGACAAGACTGGAGATACAGGTACCCTGAACATGTGGATGCCATCAAGCTTCACCCAAGTCTCTCTCCAGGCTGCTAAGTGGAATTAAACAGACAGGACTGGAGAGAGAGGGTCTCTAACTTGTGGGGGTGCCTTCAAGCTTCACCCGAGAGTCTCTCTCCAAGCTGCTAAGTGGAATTAGACAGGACTGGAGAATGAGGATATCCTGAACTCGTGGATGCCTTCAAGCTTACCCAAATCTCTCGCCAGGCTGCTAAGTCGTATAAAACAGGCAGGACTGGAGAGGGGAACCTCTAACTTGTGGGGGGGGGTGCCTTCAAGCATCACCAGGATTCTCCCTGCAGACTCTTAAGTCTAATTAAGCAGCCAACCTCACACACAATCTAATTCCTAACTAACTAAATATTTAAGTAAAAACTCCATTTTTGTTTCTGTAAAAAAATTCAACAACTTACCACAAACATTTTCACCAATTGCAATCTTCACATAACCATTTTCACCAAAATCTTTACCCCATGAATTTCTAACAATATAATAGGGTATGTTACCAGTCAGATCATATCCGACAATCACTACAGCATGATTCAACATGGTATTATCACAATGGAATCTAATAATACCACCTAAATAATATTGCCATGTGATTGCATTCACAGCTACAGTGATGGGCCCATGATTGGCTATTAAATTTAACATTTCATTCTCTTGATTATTAAAATTGCCACAAAAAAAATTGCCATTGATTTGGACACCATTATCCATGGATTTATTCAATTTACACACATCATTATGCAATACTAAGGGATATTGGTTTTCTGTTTGGATTTTTATATGATTCTCTACTAGCCACTCTAGTAGGCTACAAGTATCGCCGCCATTACAGCCTAAATTGCCATTGCCAGCACAATCGATTACCTATGGATTAAATCCGAACAAAAAAAAAAAATTAAAATCCAGAATTGAAAAAAAATAAAATAAAATCCATTTAGGGCGACGAACTACCTCTTGTACGCTGAGCTCTTGTAGTTTACCACTTTTCAAAGCTGCCATGGATTCAGCATTACTAATCGTACTAAATGCCCAACAAGCGCCACAATTGCCTTGGTTTTTTATTTTGCTCACAATTCCATGGCTTCTCCTGGAAAAGTACAATTAACATTTAAAATTTAATATTCTTCATTTAAACTTAATTGACAGCCCCCCGCTCCGCCCCAGATTAACTGTTATAGGGGATTATTGCATTGTGACCTAAATTTTTCGCTAGGCTACAGACAACACTGTGCATCACCGGGCAGTGAGCTGTAGAAGCTCCTAGGAAGAAAAAAATCTACGGGGCAGCATGCTGGATTCGAACCCAGGGCCTCCGCATTGCCAGCACGCTACCACTCAGCTAATCCCTTCCTTCTCCCTTAATTTAAGCCAATTAACAGGTGGGTTCAGCAACCCCCACCAAGGTCAAGAAGCGTCAGCGTGGTAGTAGTCAGTTTCTGATGACTTTGCCATTAGGTGGGGAGAAACCTTCTTATTATATAAGAGACTTAGTGTTACTTAACTTAAAACTATTCGCTACAGTGATAAGTTACTGCATTAGTTTAGAAAGAGGCCAGAGTGGAACGCATAGTGAGTATCATGTGCACATATATGTAAAATTTCTGGAAAAATTGTTATTGGTAGATGTTTGCGAGTATTTCAAAGCAATATTTAATGTTGAACATTTTGATATACAGTCGGTGAGGTCCGAACGTAATGTTCTTAAATATATTACTAAGGAAGACGAAAATTGTTTGCACAATTTTAAAATTTCATTGCTTTCAGTTCGTTACCAATGTTTCCATTATTTTAGCCAAATGGAAGTGTTCAGTTTTTGTCATCCTTTTGTAGTTGAACACAGGAACAATTATAAATTTCTGATAAATATGTATGAAGAGGTACGCTCAAAGCTTCGCCTTGGGTACAGTTATATCTATCCTGATGTAAGGGTTGATTTTGAATGGTGTAACAAAGTTTATGCGTGGTATGATACTTTTGTGACAACTTCTTATTATTATAAAAAAAAACATTTATATTTATATGGCCCTTCAAATGTTGGCAAAAGTACCGTAATAAATTCATTGATTCGCGGGTTGCATTCCTTAATATTCTATGGCCCGTCAAGTAAAATAGCATATCCTTTTGATATGTTATTAGATACTCATCGGGTTATATTGTTAGAGGAATTCAATATAAGTAATTGGGATTTAGATTTCATTAAAAAACTTTTAGCGGGCGATGTTGTTACTATAAATAGAAAATATTGTGATAATAGAAAATACGCTAACAAATTGCCTATTATAATGATTTCAAATTACCGACCGCCAGATTCAATCGAATTTTTAAATCGTGTTTGCGTTATTAATGCGGATCAACCTTTTTTTCAGGATATAACCGAAGGCCCGTTTATTACTTCTACTGATGCCGTATTTGTACCGTCGTCGCCGGCTAGTTCGGAGATATTATCGTCCCCGGTTCGTCCGTCTACGTCGAGGTACTAAATTACATACAAGTTTTTGTTCTTCCTCACGTAGTGTAGCGCGCATCAGTGGTTGTCAACAAGACCATCACCATTTTAAATGGCTTAATCCTGTTATGTATGATTGCGATAATGATACAGAATTGATTAAAGCTAATTGTAAATTATACGGTAAGGTGAAGTTATTGAGTGTACTTTGGATTATAGATTCCTTTAGTGTTCATCACGTTAGGCACATGAATACTGGTCAATCTAAAAACGAATGGGATAAACTGAGCGGTTACTACAATAGCAAATATAATGAAGAAAATTTACAAGCTCCAAATTATCATTTTCCTTCTGACATCGATGTCAATGATTTTTGCAAGTGGACCAAAGATTTTGGAATATTTTTATAACAATGCTTATACTAAGGGTGATATTACTGCTACGGCGTTTAATGTGCCGAAGACGGTTGATATGGGATACACTTCCACGAATATTACTAAGAAGAGGTATATTTCGCCTCGTACGAAATTTAGGATTAAATGGAATCCTAAGGCTAATATAATAGATTCTACTGAGATTTTGAATGATTCGGACACGTTTGGCAAGTTTTGTGAAAAATTGAAAATAAATAAACCGCCTCCTTTGTTATATGTAAGACCATTTGATGGTGAACAAAGAAATAAAGATCAGATCGATGCAACGCAAATGATAGCTAGTTATGTTACTTGTAGAGTACGAACGTATTATAGGTTTATGTTTTCTGGACGTTTGTATAATGTGCCTTTCTAATGTTTTGTAGATGAAAGCTAGAAGAATAAGTGCATTTGAACGCCTTCAGGATAGACACAATTTGAAAAGTTGGCCTGCTTATTTCTTGGAAGTTGTGTTTTGTTTAAATTTAAATTTTTATGCCAATCGGTTAAAGTTTGTTGCTTTTTGGGCAATTAATAATTTCGACATCAATATGGTTATAGACATTTTAGAACTTTTTCATGAAAACGTTAGTGGCAGAAATTATGTCAAAATATATTCTTTGTTACAAGATTGCTATAACAGACGTGCTTATACACTTAGATATGAGTCGTATGATGTTACTTCTAAATGTATGAGAACTGTCGGTGGTTTAATGTATGCACTACCGGGTGTATATTCATTAAACAGTGTGTACAGTTTAAGTCATGAATGTAAATTAAAATTGAGAAAAATTGGATTAACTGAATATTTCGGTATAGACAATTTTATATTTTTTAATGAATTTGATACACAGTAGTCTTGCGTACTGTGTTTGTCGTTGTCTGTAAAGGGTAATTCAAGTATACTGTGTATTGTTCTGACGTAATCGCATGGAGTACTGAGCTATGATAATCCATGATAGGGTCGCTACTCCTCCCTAAGTAACTGCATGCAACAGATACCAACTTGCGGCCAAAATGAAAGTGATACGTTTTAATACAACACCCCAAACAAGTGGCAGAACCATACATTATACTGGCATTTTTTAGAGGAAAAAGAGAATAAAGCTACTGTTCATAAACAGCATGCTTAGATGGTGGTTTCAAACTTGTTGAAATATCCCCCCGGAACGATATCCGAATGCTTATTTTTATGAATTATCAAAAAATATGCTTGCCCCACTTATTTGCCTAGCTGACAAAGACAAAGGCGTTCCATGCTGGAGAATTTCATCAAATAAATATTGGACTACCCCTCCCCGCCCACAACAAAAAAAATTTGAATCAGCGTAAGAAAAAAAAATTTTTTTTAGACCAAGGGCGTAGGCTGCTTTCATAAATCCTAAATTATCCACAAAAAAAATATAACATACCAATCCACAATTTTTGGCACAACTTGTCCACCATTTTTGCTAATTGTTTTCAATAAAGGACGACCTTTAATAATTTCATTATTACTTCCTGAGTGCATGGAGTGCAGTTTATTTTCTGCATTTTGATGATGATGATGATGATGTCGTAAATACTTTGTTTTAAATTCATCCTTTGATATATCGGCAAATTTTGTAAATCCATAATATGCTAATTCGTTGGAATTTCTAAATTTATTTAAATCGTCAAATTGTAATAATGCTTCCTAGAAAATTGATAAAAAAAAAAATTAATTAAAATTACAAAAATCAATTGTTTCAAATAAAAATGATGTATGCATTCCAAGTTTAAAGAAAATCGTTGTAGCCATTTTAGAGAAAATACGAAAAAAAAAATAGCGCGGAAGCTTATAAGTTATACTTCCGGTTAACCAATTTTCTTCAAAAATCTGGATTTCTATTGTAACTTAATAATTATAAAGGTAGAAGAATCGTACATTGTACTGAAATGGTACTTCAGGAGGAAAACTTAACATGGCATCACCTCACATCCAGTCAATTACGTTAAAACATGCTTTCAAACTGAAGAAAAATTTATTTTCGTAAAGTCGTCGCACTATATTATTTTTCGTGAAACTTCGTATATTATGTAAACGTCGTGAATGGCTACCACTTTTATTTGAAACATTTCCTTGATTTCTGGAAGGGAACAGAGTAGCGTTATGCTTTAATCTAAAGGAGCCATTTCAATGTAGGTATAGTTCTACCACCTATATATAATAGAATAAAAACGGGGAGGGGGATGGGCCTCATTCCACTGCGACCTACAAAATGAGATCTACTGTGGATTCCCTAAGATTATAGCACATCCCCCAGCTTCGCCCGCCCTTCTAATCAGGCCTAGCAAAGCTGAGAGCGGCTCCGTTGTGAAGCAACCTTGAAGAAACCTTGTCCTCGCCAGGCCGGCGCACTCGCAAAGGATGTGCACCGGGATCTCTTCCTCAGCCTTGTAGAATCGGCATACCGCGCTATCTGCAAGTTGTAGTTGGTGCATGTGCCTATTCAGCCTACAATGTCCACTTAATAAACCTAAATCCTGGTGAATCCTAAATTAGCCTTGTATCCCTTCCGCTATGACTCAGTAGATCCCTGGTGAATTTAGGCAAATGTCTCTTGATAAAGAGTTTTGCCTGCCTCTGTCCTGGTGTTCTCTCCTACCAGAGCAGACGCTGTACTTCTATCCAACCTTTAATAAAAGTTTGAATTAGGCTCCTGGACAAGCCGCAGAAGGGTTCGGGGCCTTTAGAGGTATCCTGCGGACCTTCCCTCGCTAAGGCATCCGCCCTTTCATTGCCCAGACACCCCGCATGTTCCGGCACCCAGGCAAGTGTCAGTTTGTTCCGAGCGCCCACCCACCTCGGTTAGGGCAGTTAGGCAGTCCCAAACCAGTTTTCGAGAGTATCTGGTAT
>JAAEAF010013986.1:0-27389 GCA_011037195.1 Triatoma infestans
TAAGACAATCGCTATTAAAGAAGTACATAGCATATTTGGTACTAAAACATACTTAAGCTATCGTATTGTGGCTCGCAATAACAATTTTGCTAGTAATTTCCAATATACTTTTCATAAATAAATAGATGACTTACCTGTCTCTAACTTACATCGACCTGTCTGAACAAGTAATAACTTGCTCTGTTTGCTCTAGTGTCTTACAATGTTCTATTTTTTCTATATTACAACTGGTACTTAAAGAGTGGCTCTGCCCCATTGGCTAGAGTACCCCAGGCTTACGCATTAGCATAAGAATGGGAGGAAATTTGTCTTCTACTAAATGACGTCATGCCATTGAATTGGAGGGTGGGTGTTACGGATAAGAAATTTTATGTGATTGAGGGACTACATTAATCACTTGGTGTATTCCCTTCAGACTAACAAGGTAAATATATTTCTCATTTCATCCATTTTATTTTATTTTATTATTTTTTTTTTTTTCTTGTAATGGCTATTAGTTACTGTAAAATGTTAATTCTATTTCAGGAACTTTATGGAAGTCAGTTGTATATGAACATACAAACTATTGCAATTTAGTGGGTAATTCATTTTCATAAAAAATGGAAGAATGGGCTCGCATTACATCACACCCTCTCTATCAACAATTTCTAGAAGATTTCTCGAGATGCACCTTAGAAAAACCGGGAGCAATTCAGTATATGAATTTATACAATGATATAAAAGAATTGGAAAAGTTATCTAAAGAATATGTTGTTAAAAGCAAGTATAAAGATTTCCATCATGTAAATTGTGTTTGGTCAAACCCAGATTGTAAAGAAGGACCTGATACGTGTAGATGTTGCAATATTTCTGGTTTGTATTATTCTATTATTAACAAATTATGTGAAATTTACAATGGTAATTTTATTGAAATGATGAATAAACTAACAATAAATAATTGAATATGTTATTAGAAAGATTGCAGATTATATTTGTAGATCAATTTGTTTAAGACATTTAGAAACAAAATTAATTGTTATAAATACATAGAACTTATTTGTGTGATGAAACAAAAAAAATAAATAAATAAATTTTTCTTATTTTTGAAAGAATAAAAACAAAGTGTCTATTAATTATGATAACCCTTCACATAGTTGTAATTTGCTCTAACATCATATATATTTAAAAAAAAAAAGAAAAGAAGTTAATTAATTTTTTTTTATTATCCTTATATTGTTGAAATTTTGCTCCATCAGCAAACATACACACCTACATACATATATTATATGAAGTTGGTAGTTGCACATTTGGGTAAAGTACTGGAGAAATTATTAATTAATCGAATTATGTATCACCTAAATAGAAATGACTTCCTCGGTGAATGAGATTAGCCGAAACATGAGCCCATGTTCGAAATGGTATTGACACATTTACTCCATTCTCCAAATAAGTGATTAGATGAACCTTTTCCACATCCGATACAAATATTTTTATATATTTATAATTTTTAATTTTTTCCACCAACGGCTTTAGCCATGGTTGTTGTCACAGATACATAAGGTATTTTCCATGCATTTTTTGTAATTGTCACTTTAATCACCTCATCGTCTCTTTCTACATTAGTCAAAGCAGTAACCGCATACTCATCTGACCTGGATCTAATGAGAACTAAAAATTCTATGAATTTTGTAATATCTTACAATCAAATTATTTCATCTACACATATAATCTTTTTTATGAAATCTAAATTTATATACGTGATCTTATTTATAACAATTTTTGTATTGCAATTTATTCAATTCTAAAGACAACAACAACATATTCTTTAGATAACTTTTCCAATTCTTTTATATCATTGTATAAATTCATATACTGAATTGCTCCCGGTTTTTCTAAGGTGCATCTCGAGAAATCTTCTAGAAATTGTTGATAGAGAGGGTGTGATATAATGCGAGCCCATTCTTCCATTTTTTATGAAAATGAATTACCCACTAAATTGCAATAGTTTGTATGTTCATATACAACTGACTTCCATAAAGTTCCTGAAATAGAATTAACATTTTACAGTAACTAATAGCCATTACAAGAAAAAAAAAAAATAATAATAATAATAAAATAAAATAAAATGGATGAAATGAGAAATATATTTACCTTGTTAGTCTGAAGGGAATACACCAAGTGATTAATGTAGTCCCTCAATCACATAAAATTTCTTATCCGTAACACCCACCCTCCAATTCAATGGCATGACGTCATTTAGTAGAATACAAATTTCCTCCCATTCTTATGCTAATGCGTAAGCCTGGGGTACTCTAGCCAGTGGGGCAGAGCCAAAAATAGAACATTGTAAGACACTAGAGCAAACAGAGCAAGTTATTACTTGTTCAGACAGGTCGATGTAAGTTAGAGACAGGTAAGTCATCTATTTATTTATGAAAAGTATATTGGAAATTACTAGCAAAATTGTTATTGCAAGCCACAATACGATAGCTTAAGTATGTTTTAGTACCTAATATGCTATGTACTTCTTTAATAACGATTGTCTTATATGATTAATTCGTATTCAGTTGAAAGTAAAAGAAGAAAGTGCCTAATGTATTATCTTAACTGTGTTTTCTTGGTTATTTCACAAATTGATTTTTACTTCGATCATTTTTTTTTTTTTTGCTGTGTATAGTGATTTTACCCTAAGTATTTATATTTTTACCTAACCAAATCCCCAAGGCAATACATCTACCGCAATTAACACAATAATTTTTTTTTTAACATTTAAATAAATAGAAATATTTTTTTCTATTACGTTGCTCATATAAACCAGATATGACAGACTTCTGTGGTATGTTAAATTAACAATCAGCATAACATGATATTTCTATAAAAACAACAAACCTTTGTGAGAAACAAAGAACATACATGATCTCTCAGAAAAAACATCTTTAATGCTTGCAACATTCCCATTATGTTACTTGATTCCATGGAAAATTACTGATATTAATTCTGCGATGAATTTGAACGGAATAAAAAAAAAAAAAAATTGTTGTAATAAATAAGTAAACGTATATGTATAACTATTGAATGTATGTATTGATTGGTCTAAATTCTCCAAAAATAAAAAAATTAGAATTCGAACCGCCAGCTATTGCTACCATGCTATTTTTCCCCAAAAGATTATGTAATAGTTTGTTTTAGCCACGCATCTGGACACTTAATAGAGTTAATAAATAACATTTTTAATCATTGTTACAGTCGTCTTGTACTCTCCTTGATACAAGCAAATTTATGATTACTCGTTAAGTAATGGTATAATCTCCAGCTCGTCAAAAAACAAATAAACAAAAATTAAATTATTCTATCACCGTATTACGGTTACTTGAAATTTAGGTAGACGAAAGCAACTCTGCAGCCTTGTTTCTTATCTATAAAAACCATCAGTTAAGTGTTAATTGAAAAATTTATCAACTTTAGTGGATTTTATTTATTTATTTTTTTTTTGTTTCTTTTACCCCAATAAGGTGATAGGTTAAAAAATGAAAAACAAAAACAAAATAGTTATCAAAAATAGATTTATTTTTTTTTTCTTCAGAATATGTCAATACAACTGGATTGTAAAGTTTTCTTAAATAACTAAACTGCTTTAATACATCTTCATACAAACTTGTCAGTTTAAAGTATTCATTTCTCATGAAGAGAGAGAGTAATCTTTGGAGGTTGAAAATTAAGAATTGATTCTAACCATGTTGATTTCCCTTTGAATGCAATCACTTTGTGTGTAGATTTCTCAAAAGAGATAATTGAATATTGGAGAGTAATTATATCAGTGATTACTTCGTTTTTCCTCTTTTCTTTGAAGAAATTATCACATATTTGCCTGCTGCTAGACTGAAACGTTGACCAATCTTCTTCACTTAAATAGATGACTTTCTTTTTCGCTACCTTCAGTGCTGCAAGTGGTACACCTTCTTGGGAGTGTCCAGTTACTAGCCTTTTAGTGGAGTTGTTGTTGAGAGAAAAAGCTGTAGTAAGCTGCAATCCAAATTCATTTGTCATGGTGGTGTTCGCGTTTACAACTGAATGCAAAAAAGACCAAAACCAATTCACTACAGTGACAAGACCCCCACTATTTCCAAAAAAAAAAAAAAATCAAGTACAGCTCCTTTTAATGCGAGACATCTATCGGGGGTCGCAAATCTGGTTAGGTTTTTGACCAAAAGCATTGTTTAAAATTAAGATTAGGATCTCTTTCAACATATTCCTTTGCAAATTGTTTAACAGTTAGCCAACCATTTTTTTGTTTTTGTTTTGTTTTGATAACTTCATAATCATCACCTAAAATCATAGTTGAAATTTTGGAAATTCTTAGAGCAACTATTTAACCAATGGTTAACAACAACAATAAAATTATTTTATTTATTTTTAAGATAGAATCCAGCATTAATATTTTGCAGCTGATGGGTATACCTTCTCTTTTACTTAAGAGAGAGAGAGAACGCATGACAAAAGTGGGGGTTAATATATACGTCACAATGAATATAAAAATGCCGTTACTTAATTACTGATCTATCACTCTTCAATTAATCTGCATTCTGCTTTTTCTTCTTCTTCTTCGGTGAGTATTTTAGATCTTATGTTATTTACTTTACTTATAATTTCATTTATAATTAATTTTTATTTTGTATTCTATATGTGTGATAGTATATATAAAAACGAAATAGTTATTTCCGGTACTATCTTTGATTATTGTCATTATTTCAGTTCTACTGTACATTGATCATTCACCATCATTATCAATAACTAAGGTAGGTTTTACTTTTAAATACTTGTATAATAGATTAGTATTAATAATTTATAATTTTTTTTTTTTTACTTTTGTCTTCTTTATATGTGATAGATATATAAAAAGAAAATTGTTATTTTCCAGTACTATCTTTGATTATTGTCATTATTGTTATTATTATTTTTTCAGATCTACTGTACATTGATCATTCATCATCATTATCCATAACTAAGGTAAGTGTTACTTTTAAATACTTGTAATTCTATAATAGATTGTTATTAATTTTTTTTTTTTTATTTTAATTATTTTAATTTTTATTTTTAGGTACTGTTTGTTATTTTTTATAATGGATCTACTAAAGGTTTATCTAAACGGCTGCAATAAGCATAGTGGTTCAAGTGTGTGACTTAATGATTGGTGTTCCACATGAAGTATGTAAATTCGAAAAAATGAACACTCGACATGGTCAGACAACGATAGCATATTTGATTCAACCATCGACTGAATTTTTTAATATAGATGATAATTATCCTACAAAAGTTTTTCTCCCAAAACGCTACAGTAATATTTTGACTGAGGAGTTGATTAACAGATATAATGATGAATATAACAATACGGAAAATAAAATGTTCTTAATCTATAAGGGAATTAACGGACAAAAATTCGATTTAGAGTTTGTATAATGTATGTGTAATGATTTATTGTTCTTTAATACTTAGTAATTTTCTTAGAGATTTTCTGTAAATATTTGTTGTGTTTCAATTATTATTATTATTATTACTTTTTTTTTCTAGAACGTAATATGAAGAAATTAGCAGCAGTAGTGGATTTCCAAGCTCTTCAAGATCCAACTTGGAGGAAATACGTTGTGAAAGAATTGGCAATTGTAGATGTGGAAACCGGATCTACATCACATTGGATTTTGGCACCACCTGCATGGGTTTCAAGTTGTCAATCTCTT
This sequence comes from Triatoma infestans, assembly GCA_011037195.1. NCBI lineage: Eukaryota > Metazoa > Arthropoda > Insecta > Hemiptera > Reduviidae > Triatoma > Triatoma infestans. Next base: position 5,715 of record JAAEAF010013986.1, read on the forward strand.
CCTGCAAACCGATGGCTAACCAATAATTTTCATGGGCTAGCATGGAAAGCTGGACTGACTCCATACTATCATTTACCATACATACTGCAGTCAACATTGACCGATTATGATGAGGTACTAATTAAAGGATTAGAGAAATTACAATTTATAAAACAATATCTTCCCAACAGTTGTATTCTTAATTTAGAAGACTTTGGGTGCCCAAAAATTGTTAACTTTAAGAATATGTTCAAATGTCTATTTCATAATAATAAAAATATAAAATGTGCAAAAGCTCAGGGTATTGAACTTGCATTATGGTATCAGTCAAATAGATTAATGATTAGGAAAAACAATAAATTTTTTTAAATGGTGTTGAAACTAAGGTCTATTACAACAGCAACAAACTAACGAAAAAACATGCTTTATATTTTCAATAATAATAATAACATTGTATAACTAAAATATATAAATAAATTGTTTAATTATAGATTAGTGGGAGAGAAATTTTATATGGTGCCAATGTGGTGGTGGTGTAGAACTATGTGATGTATGTTATACGAATGTATTTCTACAAAAATGTCTATTACAAAAATAATTTATCGAAACATGCTTTATATTGTCGTCAATCATATCTTGTAAAATTAAATGTATGAATAAAAATTGTTTATTTAAAGATTAGTGGGGGAGAAAATAATCATTTTAGATAGTGTGTGGTAAAAAGAACTAAAGTTGTACGTTATACGAATGTATTTTTCAAAAATGTCTATTACAAAAAAAAAAAAAAATACGCTATCGAAACATGCTTTATATTATCAATCATATCTTGTAAAAAATTAAGTGAATAAATAATAAGTTATTTTGAATCAAGATTGTTTTTTTTTTGTTTTTCCATTAATACCTATACAATTGGTGCGCAAGAGAGAATGGTAAAAAATATATATTATTAATCGTATAAAAACTACTAGTTCTCCAGGTTAAATACTAAGATTTTTCCTTTCTCTAATTAATTTGTTCTAAGATATTATTATACCCTTTTTTTTTTTTTTAGTTTTAATAATGTTTTACCAGAAAACTTACAGAAATGATTCCCTCATAAAAATCAATAATAATCAACATATACTGGGAAGCGATCGATATATAATTGATCGATAAATAGATTTATCTTAAATACGCTTTCTAACTTTTTAAAAATGTTTTACCCAAAAAAAAAAACTTACAGAAGTGACTGCCTCATACAAAATCGATAATAATCAATACACTGGATTCAATATATATTTGATGGAATAATTTTTTTTGTATGTTTATTTCATAAGAATTTAAAATGTGCTAAAAATCTTAGGGCATTCAATTGCATCGTCAAAGTACAGATCTAACGAAAAAAAAAACTTACAGAATTTATTAAGTGAGTGACTCATAAAATCGATAATAATCATATACTGGATTCGATAGGTGTTATCAATATACTTATCGATAAATAGATTTTTATCTTAAAGAATAAGACTTTTGTACGAATGGAAAAATACTTCTAATTAGAAATTATATTGCAAACATTGTGCATACATAGAGCTTAATGAACTTTTGTATGAATGGAAAAATACAGGTTAATGAACCCTGGCCTGGGGTACGTGGGGCAGAGCCTCTCTTTAAGTCTCTGTGTATATATTTTATATATATATATATATATATATATCTATAGAGTGAGAGAGAGAAAGGATATGAGAGAGATGAGGGAGAAGTATGTGGGTGAGGTATAAGGATCTAAAGAAAACTACTATTGCCAAGTTACCACTATAGCTGAGTGGTGTAAGTGATGGACTTGGATGACGAAGGTTGTGAGATCGTTTTTGCTGACCTCAGCAAAAAAAAAAATTAATTTTTAATATTTCTTCGCCTACAGGAAAAGAGGAGGGGGAGGGGGTGGGGGAAAAGTTGGGAATAGGTTGCGGGTGGGGAGGGGGGTTATGTGGTGGGGGAGGGGTAACTAGGGCGGTGAGGGGGGTGGTGGAAATTGGACAGGGAATGGTTGGGACGTATAAGGTGAGGGGGGTAGGTGAGGGAGTGAAAATCTGTCCTCAGGCACCGGCAGAACATGGAACCCAACGTACAGTTGTCCATGTGAGAAGCATGGATTTATCAAATTTAATCCACATACTTGCAATGATTGTCCCTGTGCTTTGTTAATGGTCATTGCAAAGGCTAGTCGTACAGGAAACTGTAGACGTTTGAATTCAAATGGAGTATCCGTTGGTATTATGGGAATGCGTGGTAGTAATCATGTTCCCCTTGGTGTTTTCCATTTAAAATGGTTGCCTGAATTATGTTATTCATTAATTTTTTTACTGATAGCCTAGTCCCTTTGCATAGTCGCGGTGGATTTATATTTCGTAGAAGGGTGATTGGGGAACCAATTTTCAAAGATAAAATATGCGGTGGTATTCCTGGTAGATCCAATGAATTTAAAAATTCTATTGGATAATTAACTGAGTCATCGTGATTGACAACAGTATCTATGGATTTATATGTTGTTTCTTCATCAGGTATTTCATTTTGAATTGTGCAGTTTATTAAATTCATATCAATGTTTTTGGCTGCCAATATAGCACGCTCACTAATCCATTGATTATTTTTATAATTCTGCGATAAATTTGGAAAAACTTTGGCAATCAATTCATCAGTGGATTTTACAATGTGACAAAAGTTTTCTGGCAATGTAATACAGTGTGTGGATTCGTCCATTTCCATTTTACCATTCCCAATATCTAACAATTGTTTTGCAAATCGTTCAGAAGATTCATCTTGTTGTAATTGAACACGCATATTGGTCTTTAAAGATATTTTCTCCACATACCGCCATAACACTGATGATTTGAGACATGCATTCAATTCATCTGCAGGTGTTGAACGTGGTATAACTGGTAGAGTTTGTCGAAAATCACCAGCTAGCAAAATGAGTGCACCACCAAAGAGCTGCTCATTTCCTCTCAAATCTTTTAATGTGCGATTGAGTGCTTCAAATGATTTCTTGTGTGCCATTCATCCCATATTATAAGCTGACATGATCTTAGTACTTTTCCCATCCCAGAATATTTGCTAATATTACATGTTGGAGTTTCACAGTATGCTGAATGTGCTGTTCGACCACGTCCAAAAGAGTTGCTGCAATACCAGATGATGCAATAGCAAGTGCAATATTATTTTGTGATCTTATAGTTGCCAGAATAATTGAAATAAGAAAAATTTTGCCAGTGCCTCCAGGTGCATCTAGCCTCACTTGTTTCTAAAGCTCGAGCAAGAGCAGTGTGATCTCGATCTCTTTCTTGCCTAGTTTTTCTCTGTTCACTTGTTTCTGAAGCTCCTTCTTCTCTTCTCCTTTTTGCTTGATTTGTAGATCGACCAATGGCACTTCGCTTTGGTGGCATAATTGTGGGGTTAAATAAAACGTATTTCCAATTATTTTCTTCAGCTGGAAATCAATAATATTTTTGATTTGTATTTTTATTACAACTGTTATTATGGGTATGTTATTATTTACAGTTTAATTTGCTTTATAAAAGTAAATTCTATGACTAAATTTCATGAGTAACAATTTAATTTTTCAATTTATCCATGGTTACACTTTTAACAAATATTACTAATTAAATGTTATTTTGATATTTTTGGGATATTTGTTCGGGAGCACCTAGAACCCCAACTCTGATTTAAAAAAAAAATTGCAAAAGGCTTCCCGGGGATATACCTAATAATTTCCCAAATTTTCACGGCGATTGGATGTATGGTTTTTGAATCTATCGAGTACAGACAGAGAGACAGACACACATTCATTTTTATATATATAAAGAAGATAAAGATTAAAAGAAGTGAGAGAAAGTGGTCTGAATGTTTCATTAGATTTTTTAGTCATGCTGACCAACATACAAATTAATGCATAGATACAAAGAAAACTCGTGATCAGGGGATCACAAAACATCTACTTCGGTGGAAACTCTGTTTCAAAATTTGATACGATCGCAATACTTCCTCTTAATATAGCGGAAATTAAAAAATCGATGTAAAGCTTATTTTTATTGTATTTTGTAACTTCCAAACGATAAATTTCTTTGAAAATATTGTAGAAATTATCACTTTTATTTGTTCCTGACATTGGCGCTATGGCGACCGAATCGCGGAATTTTGAGAGGAATGGACTGCTGCTGTATCAGGGCGCGCTACCGGCTTCCACCTTGTATTTTATTCTATTTATTGGTATGGTAATGTAGGTACAGTACGCTTGCTAACCATCTTTCCATATATGCCATTGCAGGAGGAAGTCTGTTTAGTAAAGTACATAAATTTACTACATTTCTTGCTCACTATCTTTCTTTTATATATACAAGATGACCCCTTCGAAAACTGGAACTTGATATCGGTTAAATATCACCGGCATGGAATATTTGGACAAACGGAAGTGCGAATTTACTGTAATAGTTTTTCCAGTTTTTGGCGATTTTCGCAAAAACGGCTCTGACAATTTGTTCTCTGTAAACTTGGTAATTGCTAACATTTATAACTATAATTTGTTTTCAATTTTTCGAAAAAAATTTACATTTTGCATTACTTTCTCATAAGGGAATTCTGCCTTTCAAGCAGCCCGATTTACAGATTATTGCGTGGTCAAAATCTATTAAGAAAAGAGATCTTAATAGATTGTATGTTTCATGCAGCCACTGTCAGCTTCAATCTTTGCAAGGCAGAGAAAACTTGGTGTGATGATTGCATCGAAAGTATTTTGCCATGAGATATACCAGACCCGGTAAACTAAATATTCACTTCAGTTGCCTACTCTGTCGGTCCAACAGTCCGAAATTCCCAATGAAACATTGTCCGAGATATATGGTGTTCCTGAAGGCCACACACGAGTTGCTCACTACAAATCACTGTTTGTCTCTTACCTATAAGAGGAATTATTGTGCACGTATTAAAGTTTCAAATTGAATTTTCACCGGAAATAGATTTTTAACATTTCCTGTGCACGAAAAAGTGATTTTTAGAAATTAGTCTGTGTGCGTGTGTTTTCCGTAAAATTCAAAACCAGAAAGTTCAAACTTGTTATTTCACCTAAGTGAAAGACCCCTACCAAGAGGCCCACAGTTGAGATTTTGGTACACCAGAAAATCCACTCTACAACATAATGGACTTTCCTATTTCCTCAATATGGTTTCAACGATCTCCATTCAAATTGTTAATTGTATTAACTGTAAATTAAAGATCTGTTATTTCAAACATTTTTCTAGCAAAATTCCCTTTTTACTTTCTCTTACTCCTAGTAAACTAGAAGTATTGCGAATCGTTCCTCATTTTCACGGGTATCGATTTTCACCGAATATCCTTTGAGGTCCCCTGAGTTCCAAAAAAGGTGGTTTTTTAGCATTGGTCTGTGTGATGTGTGATTTGTGTCCTGTGTGTATGGGAACAGCATAGCTCAAAAACGAAAAACCGTAGAAAGTTGCAACTTGATATTCCGTTTAGGTACCACCATGGCATCTGACAGTGGATCATCTATCAAAATTCCTCAACCGGAAGTGCCTCTTTACTAGTTAGTTTTTTTACTTTTTTGCGTTTTTCTCAAAAATGGCTCAAACGATTTTCTCCAAACTTGGTAGATCAACTACACATACAAAGAGCTACAACTTTATTTGAAACGTTTCTCTCGGAAAATTCATTTAAGGGCAGTTATGGGGGAGGAGTGGGGTTAGGTTTTCATCTAAAGTGCTATTTCAGTTTATTAAACAGTTCTATCATCTAAATAATAATAATTATAATTGAATATGATATTGAAATTCCGAGTTTCAAAAAAATCGGATAACCGGAAGTGCGTTTACATTACCACTTTACTAAATGATTTTTTCACTTTTTCGTGATTTTCTCAAAAATAGCTCCGACGATTTTTTTTAAACTTCTTATGTAAACTGAATATACAAAGATCTATAACTTTTATTTAAAACATTTCTCTGAGAAAATTAATTTAAGGGCACTTTTGGAGGAGGAGGGGGGCATGTTTTTCTCTAAAGTGCTATCATAGTAGATTATACAATTCTATCATCCAATGAAAATTAATTAGAAATAAATAGATGGCCAAAATTCCAAGTTTCAAGAAAATTAGTAAACCGGAAGTGCGCTTTTACTAAATAGTTTTTTCAGTTTGCGACGAATTTAATTAAAATGGGATACACAAACTATAAAATTTGTCAACTACAATTTTGAGAAGTGGAGTAAGAGAAAGTTGTGTGTGTGTTTCATACCAGATTTTTCCCTTTCAATGAGCCCCTGGTACTATGACCGCCTCCCTTGCTGACTACTACCAATTCTGTACATTACACGATTCTTGCACTTACATTTTATTAAAGGGAATTAAAGGTTTGGCAAAAAGTTCAAAGTTTGAAGAACATCGGTCAGCCGGAAGTACCGCCTTCACTGAATAGATTTTTTTAAAGTTTTCACAATTTAGTACGGGCCCGACAATTTCATTTAATATTGGTATCTCAATTATACAGATAAAGAGTTAAAACCTTTGTAGCAAACACTTTTCCCACCAAATTGATTATAGGGAGATTTTGGGTCGGCAATGTGACTATAATGCCCCACCGTTCAACTATGGTACCACCAACCTGGCGGAAGTTAAGGAAAATAAACTCAAAATTCAAATTCGGCAATTTATGTAGGTTTCAGAAATAAGTTGCGAGCTATACAGGAGACTTAAAATAACTAAGATCTCTACCTGGAAGACAACACTCAAATATATTGATTTTAAAAAAATCGAATATGAAACACTCACACAAATTTCTCTTACTGCAGTTTACAAAATTGTAACTGACAAATTTTATGGTAAGTTTAACAAATTTAATGAAATTCGTCGGTGTTTTTATCGGGCAAATCGCAAAAATTGAAAATACTGTTTAGTAAAAACGCACTTCTGGCTTGTTGTGTTTATAAATATGTTAATATGTAAATATGTTACAATTATTTCCTAGTTTAATTATGACGAGATGTTGAAAATTTGAATTTTAAAGTGTTGGTCATTAAAAGAAACAAAGTTGGACATTTGACCTCAGTTCAGAAGAGTTTCCTTCCACTATCTTCAGCAGAAGATGAGCTCAAGGGAAGAGAAGGAGTTAAAAATAATGCCGTTTCTTATGTTTAAATAGGTCCATATGGGGGGGAAAATTATAAATAATATTTAGATTAAGTTATTTACTTATTTAAGTTTATTTTAATGTTAGACCAATATATTACCTAATTATCAGCGGTCGAGAAAATACTAATATTGAACAATATTGTCGAAATAACAAATATTGGGAAGGGATGTAAACAGAGGAATGTACCTCTGCCTCCAATCGACTCCATAATGTAGCTTTTATGAAAGAAGTTGGGTAAAAAGCTAAAACAATAAAAATGATCCAGCAGATCTATTGCAGCTCTTATACATTATGCAGCCGTCGGTAAAAGAATAGAAATATATAGAATAAATGTAAGATATAGTTTAATGTAATATATAGTTTATATGTAAGATGAGTCAGAGTTTACCCGTGATCATAGGTACTTTTTAAGATCATTCAAAAAGTGCATATAGTCTGCGTGTACATATAAGAAAGTATGTGTTAACAAATCACATAAAACGTCTATCACTTTTAGTTGGTACATATTTCCAGGACTATAGATTTTTGCAGGACTCTGGAGGCAATTCCAACCTTAAGCTTGTAACCGTCGTATGACAGTTACATAAAATAAGTTGTAAATTTATTTTAATTTTCAAATTACTCGTAATTTTATTCGTGTATTGGCCTTGAAATTTATTAGTACGGCTGTGCTGTATCTAGGGCCAGGGTTAATAGAAATACTGGAATGTACTTTGTACACAATAGCAGAAACTAGTGTACTATTGTATTATAGTATAGCATATACTTCGTACGTGCGTGAGTAGGTCAGTAGGTAGCCGTCGCTCACTGTGTGAAGGTGAATTTTTTGTGACTGCTTTTTCTAAACGGCATTGCCGGATTTTGAGTGCACAGCACCGAACTCCTGATCCCTGTCAACTCGTCGGGTCGTCTGGCTCAAGAGGACGCCCCGAGTACCACGAAGGAGGTGGATTTCGACAGTTGGAGAAAAAAAGAAAAAGGACCCACCCGGTCACAGGCAGTACCTCGACGGGAAACTGTATGTATTGTAGTTTCTTATACATATAACTATTTAAAAAAAAAATAAACAATCACTCGGCGGCTACCGCACTAAAGTGCAGCGAAGAGGAAAAGTGTTTTCCCCATTTGGTACCCTTAATACAGACTGAGGGCAGTTGTAAATTACGTATATTTTGAAAATCAAATTACTTAAAAAGAAAGTTACTTAAAAATGAACTACATTAAATTACTTATTTAGTTTGTATCTTACTTATATCACTTATAGTAATTATACATACTATTGCCGTTCACTTTAACTTCATAGTAGTTTTTTTAATGTTTTATAATATAAAATGAGAATTATTTTTTTTTGTGTAAAGAGATTTATTTTGAATTTGGAAGTCATTTTTTTTTTTTTGGTAAACAGAATTATTTAAGTTATTATTATTTTATTTTAATTTATAATTATTTTAAGTTGGAAGTCATTGTACCGTTTTGTTTCCGGTGTACTTATATAAATTTGTTCCAGGGCCTGGACAAAGTATCTATTTTTGATGTACATGTAGCTGAGAATTGCTGTTGAATTATACTTGAAATTTTTGGTTGTAATAAAGGAGTGTATAAGTACGTCTCAATTTCAACCTGTGTATTAATTACTTGGACCAGAGATAGCAGCACAGCCAATTCACATAGCCATACGGTTCGCTGTTGCCGTAAGCAAGTAATTTTTTTTTGGTTTCTTTTATTAATTTAAGTTTAAATTACAACAGCGTGGCGCCCAAATTTTCCTTTTCCCTCTTCTTGGATTTGTTTATCTCTTTTGATTTGTTTATTTATTTGATTTTATTGATTTCTTTCTTTATTTATTTATTTTTAAAACCCTTATAACCCCGCCCGTCTCCACTGCAGCCCAGCCGGGCCTCTGAGAGTACACTGAGCAGGGAATTTGAGTGTAACAAGCTTTTCTCTAGATTGCCATATCAGAGCAATATACAGTTAGTTATGCCACCTATATTATATTAAAGTATCTTAAATGCATTGCTGAAATGCCAAGTTTAAAGAAAATGGGTTAATCGAAAGTGCATTTTAAAGAATGGGTGCCAGTATTGCCTGGTACACAGCTCCAACGATTTGTTAAAGCACTTGGAATGCTGACTGCAATTTTATTTGAAACATTTTTCCAGGAACAAAATGATTTTAAAAGATGGCGTTACAAGTTGTGCTGAGAAGTGACAGAGGGCGCTACAGTGTACAGTATGGTCATATTCAGTCAGAACTTTGTCCTAAAAAAAAACAACAAATAATTGCAGTAAGTTAGTGTTTATAATGTTATAATAGTGTTATAATTCAACACTAAATATGAGAAATTCTAATAAAACCTGGTATTCATTTATTATTGCTGGCTCTGGCTTGAAACAAAAGATAATATGATTGTGTATTTTTACGTCCAGCAAAGTTGCTATTATTAAACTAGAAAAATAAACATTTAATATTTTACCTTTTATAACTTCGACCAAGGATTGAATGCACAAGTTGTTATTACAAAGAAATAACATCATTTGACACGATTGCCGTACCTCCTCCTACTAGGAATATGAGAAAGTAAAAATTTTTTGGCACAAGTTGTTACAAAGAAATGAGTATTAATTTTTTTATTTCTTACCTTTCTTACCAACTTACTTAAAACTTATACTCTGTACTTACGCTGAAGATAACACATCTTGCTTCCAATTACATCCCTAGAACAGCTTCCACCACTGCAGGCTCTATAAACACGATGGAACTATTGGCCGAGAAAAAAAAGGACGATTACTAATTTAATCCTCAGAAATGTCAACAAATGAATTCCTGCACATCGATTTAATTCACTACTTTATACTGCTAGTGTTACGATCTTGGGAGATATGTACTTCGGCAGGCGACAAAATGGCACCAATCACATAGAAACTAAAAAGACGAGAACTTAACTAAACAGAATAAACTACCATTCCAACTAACAGGCAGGCGATCGAAACGACTTAGTATATAACCTCGAACCTGAGGACCTACAAAATTGACATGCGAGGTTTAAACAAATGATAATACACACTTTTCACTCAGAAATTCTCTTCCCTCAGATTGCAAATGTCCATTTTGTATCTCTAAGACTAACTCTACTCTCCATAATGACCTCAAAACTCTGGAATTATGGAATTTGAAACACTAACGAAAATGCTATGACCACAAATCCTCTTATTCAAGAATCCTAAAAAGTATACCAGATAATCCACCAAATTGACTGAGCCGCTATTGGTCTCCGTGACATTGATCTTAGCATAAGTCCGGAAGATCCTATATTATCCAATTCAATTATTATTTCAAGTTTTTGTAAACTCTGAATGGCAAATAAGTAAATTAAAAATCATTTAATATAAAAAAAAAAATCTGTTGAAAAAACACATACGAGTTTCCCTTAGTTGCTCCAATTACACAGCTGTTTAGATGAAAATGTTCTTCAAACTTCTAATTCTTTTGTTATATGTTTAGTTGTCTTTAATGTTATATCATTGGGAGAATCTACACTTAATAAAATATTTGCCCATAGTCCTACAGATAAATGCTTGGGATACAATTTATATAAAAACTTTCTATTTTACATATAGTTTCTATATGTTGTGCTATATGTAATTATCTATATGTTATAACTATTTTCTATATGTTTGTTGCTGTTATTATAAATTTATAAAACTATTAAAAAAAATTTTTTTTTTTTATTCAGTCAATAGTGATCTAATCTGACAACCTCCTGCATTACAAATTATATAAACTAAGTGATTTAAATTAAATTCTAGTTATTACAAAATATACATTCTATGTATAATATTATATACATATAGCCATAATTGCTTAATTTATAAAACAATAAATTTAATATTTCTGAACTCTCCTCCATTATTTTAAGATTTTTCGTTGTTAACAGAACATCAAATGTTTCTTAGTTTTCCTCTACTAAATACCTATTCACAATTTTAACACAATTTCCTTTTAAATTACTTAGGACTATCCAGAAATGGAGAATTTCAGAGAATTTATATATAGTTTTCAAACAAAATGATATAGTTTAAATAGAAAGCTAGCTTTCAGTTAATCCTTAAATTCATAACACATTTTTGAACTACCCTCATATAATGGATATTTAAATTGTATTCTCTTATCAACAATTTTCCTTTATTTGTCAAATTTATTTAGAAACTTTGCTGTAATTCTACATTCTTTCCAAAGATTTCCGTCAGTTTAACAAATGTTTAAAAACAAAAATAAGTAATCTATAAATCTTTAAAATTAAAATGTATTTTGATTACCATTGTTGAATTGAACGACTATGGGCAAGTTAAATGCCAAGTCCTAATTTTGTCAGAGTTACATTTGTAAAATATTCAATTCAACATGCAGTTTAAAGTTTAATTGAGAATTGCAGTCACTTCAGCAGCTGTTACGGAATAACAGTTTGCAGTCACTGGCCACCCAGGATTGCTCTTTAAGTATAGGTTATGTAGGTCTAGGCTAGTTAGGATAGTTAGTAATAAGTACAGTTTGTTTAAATGAGTAAATTTTAAGTGAACTGTAAGGACAGGATAGGCTTAGAGATAAGCTTAGGGAGTAGGAATTAATTTAAGGCTTTAAAAGTAGGAAATTAGAGTTAAGAAAAGGAATAATTCAGAGTAGGCAGGCGATGGAAGGAAAAAAGAAGAAGAAGGTGACGGAGAAGGAAAGTGTGAAGATGGGAGGACGAGAAACAGGTTAGAAGAGATAACAGTGAGTAGGTTGAACTAAAAGCCACAGCCAAAGAGGGTAGTCAAAAATTAAGCAAGATAAGGCTTCGCACAAGCAGATTAACCGGTGGCTTTTGACGAAACGCAAATATACCCCGAAAGGACACGCTGGGGGACTAAAATAGCCATCAGGACAAACCTATCCATCTTAAAAGTAAACCATAAGACTATGTGTTGAGGTTGACTGTAAACACATTGATCCCGTTTTATGCGTAATTAACATACCTAAAAGACTAACCAGGGCTGGAAGAGAAATTGCTACACCCTGAAATGAGATAAAGTGATGTTTATTGGGATTATTTTGAACAACAAAACTGTATATAGTTGTGTGAGAGTACATAATTTCTTTTAGATTAAATTTGTTAATTTAAGAGGTCATTTGTTTCTTTTTATAATTTATATTATTTTGTATGTAAGAGAAGTATTCCTTCTTTTTTTTGTTAATTATATTCTGCAGATTTGAAATATTTATCTTTTTAGTTGTATCCCTTTAAACTTGATTCAACTAAAAGAAAAGAGTTATACCAATAAAGCAATAGAACCCATATGAAGCCGGTAGCCGAGTGGACAGAGCGCCGGCCTGAGACGGTGTAGATAGTTAAGTTCAATCCCGGCTTTTTTTTTCTTTCTTTTTTTATTTCTCTTTCCTTAATAAGAGAAAGTATTGTAATAGTGTCAAATGTTCGATATCGAGTTTTCACCGCAAAGTACACGTTTTGTGGTCCCCTGAATCCAAAAAAGTGGTTGATAGATTTTTTTTTTTTTAATAAAATCATGCTCAACTCATCTGAGTACTACATGGATTCCTTGATCTATGAGTATATTGAATATATTAGTTTTCGTGGAAGGAAATGACAGAAGCAGCAATTTAAAGTGTTATTAGCAGTACGTTAGTATTGGTGAGAATGTAAAGTCTAATTTTCTAGAAATTTGAAGATTTCGACAATGAATTTTACGAATTCAAAAAAGAATTGAGACTGCAGTAAAGTAGAATTTGTAGGAGGCCAGCGCACGCCTTGAGTGACTACATGCTGCAGGACTACCTGCCTCGCAGGAAGGATGCTTGTGCATTCAAACAATAAATGATTTACTGTCTGCGGTGAGATCTGATCGCAGGAACAAGCAGGGTTTAGAACAATGTCTAGTCGATGTAAATAGGCAGCCACTTTTTCGCGCCCGGAAAGGAGCTGGGTGAGTTTGAAGTCAGCTCTTACGTGGTCCATACGAAGACGGCTTAAAACAGAGGGAAAGAACTCCCTAGTTAGTTGGCCAGTCAATGAGCTATGCCAGAGCTGTTCCCATTTCTTCAAGCTACGCTGACTTATCCTTTTTTTGCAGCTGACAATGGAAACCTTTAAAGACTACTGACGAGGTCGAAATCCCCGGAGGAATCAATCACCCTTGCCAGTTGATTCGCTAATTCATTTCCAGCCGTTCCTGCACGAGCCTTCACCCATGAAAATGAGATGAGACAACGATTTTGGATTCTAGATAAACTGCGCCTTATTTTTTCTATTAGAGAAAGGTGGTTGCTGGCGTTTCTTATTGAATCTAGAGACACTCGACTATCCGTAGCAATTCTAACATTTTGACCAGAGCCTATATTTGTCTACCTAGTCTAAAACCTTAACTATAGCTAACTGCTCAGCATCATTGTTTGAGCAGCGACCATCAAGCTTGAATTTCATTTCAGCTACAGTTCCTTCATTTTTAAATACAGTGAAAGCACATCCGACAGAGTCATCATCCTTACTTCCGTCTGTAAAGATTACTACGTCAAACTCTAGGTCTAGGCCATATTAATAACTGGGAAGTCCGCTGAACGTTGCCACATCATTGAAGCTAATAGGCTTGTCAAGCAAAGAGCCGTCCATCCCCTCAACAACTGGCCTGTTTGGAATTCATGTAGTAGTAGAAGGTCATCTGCTTTAAGACAAGTTTGCTTTATGCCAGCTAACAGCATGCAGCATTATACGAGATGGTGGGATATCCCTTTATTAATCGTAATAAAAACAACCTCTGCACCCGTGCACTTTTCCTCCTGTTCTTTTTGTTTTTAACGCCGAATACCATATAGGTACTGCATACAGCATAAGTGGCAAGAAGGCACCATTGTGTATTACTTTTAATAATTCGCTACCAAGTCCCCCGTGCACCCTGGCCGCTCTTGAAGGAACATTAACAAATTGCTAACTCTTCTCGCAGATTTAATTGACATGTTCACCCCAACGCAATTTTCGATCGAAAATCACGCCAAGGTAGTTCAGTGTGTGAACCATCTCTAGTTTTTCGGTTCCCATATAGATTGCTATATTTTCGGAATCTGGATTCACTTTTCTAGATAAGTGCATAATCTTTGATTTTGATTCATTGAAGCTAATTTTGTTTATAGATGCCCAATTTTCTATAGCCTTAAAATTCTTTATTATCTGCACTGAACTCCAGCCCCGACTGCCCCGCTACCAAGATCTACAAATCATCTACAACGGCAATAACTTCACATCTATCTGGAAAGGAAATTCTCAATAGGCTTTTATACATTAATATCCAGTAACCAAGTCCGCAGCAGGAACCTTGTGGGCATTCCTTAGAAATCTGGGCGCCTCTCCGAATAGAATTCAGATTTAAATTTGCCATCCGGTCCGAAAAGTAATTGCGAGATAGGCGACAAAGATGATGTGTGTGTATGAACAGCATAACTCAAAAACGAAAAATCGTTGAAAGCTCAAAGCTGATATTCCGTTTAGGTGTATCCGACTTGTTGCTATAGCACCATGGGATCCGACACTAGGTCATCTGTCGAAATTCCTCAACCGGAAGTACCACTTTACTGACTGTTTTTTTTTTCACTTTCTTGCAATTTTCTCAAAAATGGCTCAGACGATTTTCTCCAAACTCTACATATCAACTACATATACAAAGATCTACAACTTTTATTTAAAACATTTCTCTGAGAAAATTATTTGAGGGCACTTTTAGAGAGAGGTTTGTTTTCCTCTAAAGTGCTATTTTAGTTTACTATACAATTTTTTCATCTAAATAATATTAATTACAATTAAATGTGTGGTTGAAATTCCGAGATTGAAAAAATTGGATGACCGGAAGTGCGTTTTTACTGAAATGTATTTTTTAGTTTTCAGGTATTTTCTCTAAAACAGCTCCAACGATTTTTTTTAAACTAGGAATGTGAACTAGACATACAACGAGTTACAACTTTTATTTCAAACATTTCTCCTGGTAAAGCATTTAAGGGGGCTTTTAGGGAAAGGGCGGGATTATGTTTCCCTCTAAAGACCTATCATAGCTGCTAATATAATTCTACCATCTAAACAAAATTAATTAGAAATAGATAGCCTAATAAATAGATTACTAATTCCGAGTTTCAAGAATATGAATAAACCGGAAGTTTTTGAACTGGAAGAGTTACTGAACAGTTTTTTCAGTTCTCCGGCGAGTTTCATTAAATTTGGTATACTAACTATAAAATTAGTCAATTATAATTTTGGTTAACTCCAGTAAGGAGAAAGTCGTGTGAGTGTTTCATACCAGATATTTTTTAAGTGTTATAACCAACTATTCGTGTTTTTTCCTTGCTAAATTTTTTTCGCGTCCGATTCTCTTTCCGTTTTACTCATCTTCCTTCCTGTTATTACCTTTTTTTCATCTATTTAGTTTTCCTATTAATATTTATTATTTTTTCACTTCTCTTTTTTCCTCTTTTCTCATGCTTCACTACCCACCCCATCACCACTGTTCTAGCCACCTATTTGACTTTTTCAGTATTCTGTTATTTTCTAGAAATTCTTATTCAATCACCAAATTCATCAAGCCAATGTAAACTAAAATTCACATATATTTTGTCCAAATACTTTTAATTAATAGCTGATTTAAGATTACCTTAGAAACATTTTGACTATTAGCTTTTACATTTCATCAGTGTTTAGATTGTAGGTAATTTGTTTTTTAATATTTCAGTTACAACCATTAACTGGGAGAAAATTTTTACAAAAATGAGAAAAGGAAATATTATAATTATAAATTAAAGAGAAAAACTAAAACGAGTATATAAGAAATTTTGTGAAACTACAAACTAGTTTAAGAAGGCATTGGTTATTTACAAATGTAAGTTACATTTTGTTTGTTTCTTTAACACAAGAACTTATTTACACATTAATATTTTATAGATCTAAACTTTTTTAGCAGTTATACTTTTAAAAACTTAAGTACGGAATATAAAATTAGTAAAAAAAAGATGTTATATAGAGAATTTACTACAAAATATAAAAACTCACAAACAAAATCTACCCGCAATCTTTACTAATATTAGTTAACCTCTACAGGTTTTTCTCTTTTAAATGTTTTTGTACACTAATCATTGTACTTTTTTTTTTCTATAAACAATTATTAAAAAATTCTAATTAAAAATATTAATTATTTTTTATTAAAAAATTCTAATTAAAAATTAAATTAATGAGCAGTATATGACAAAAAAAACACATACATAACTCGACATCATTGTTAAGATGCTGCCTTGCCTTGTTACTATAGCACAAATTCTTTCTTTAAAAATATACGAATAACTAGACTATTTTGTTGAAACAAGATGAATAACACGACTATTCTATAACCTGAAAAGAACAGAACGCTAAACGGTGTAACCGCTTTTTGTCGAAAAAATAAAATTGTAACCTCTATAAACTTATTTTGTTTAAATTGATTACATCTTTTTGATTTCAACTTAAAAGGATATATATCACGAATAATGGTCGGTAACTATTAAAAATAATTCAAGTTTGAATGTCAAAAGTTTACTTCCTTTTAGCTTAATGTTAAGGATTTCTAATTAAGTCGACCAAGTTTTTTTGATTCTCGACATATCTTCAAATTTACTATAACCTGAAGAATATGGAAATCAACAAGAGCACTAATTTTTAAAAAATAATTGGGAAGGGAAATTCTTTCCTCTCTTCAAATATAAGTAAACAAAAAAGTAACCTTCCATATCCTATCTCCCATTACACCATATGACTGAACACAGCTTGTAAAACGGCTGAAAAAATACTTTATGGTAACTATAGCGATAAAAATAAGCTTGTGTTGAAAGCCCTGTTTAAGGATCAACACGACCTTCACCAATATATTGAAATATAATTGATTAGAATATGGAGAATGCAAGAAAGCAAGAGATTCGAGTGGTATGGCATAAAATCACTGAAAAGATGGGTCTTTTATGTCTGCTGCGCCACATAGATAACTGAATACAAATTGTAAAGAAATTAACATCCCTTTCTGAAGAAGGGCACAACCAATGATACCCGAAACGTACAGCAATAAAGAATTCTTTTTTCTTTAAAAACCCCTCTGGCCATTGTCGTAAAAAACAACTCGTTGTAAAGAATTTAATTTTCTTGAATATATACTTGGGTCCGCAATGCTGAATAAAATCATACAAATTAATTTTATATCCAAAACATAGGTTTCTCTTCAATAAGTAAGTAACTTTTCTTTGATTTAATGAAAATGATTTCTAGTAAGAAGATTGAGATCTGCATATACAAGTCAATTTAGAATTATAGTTTATCTAATGAAATATTAAAAATTAATATATTTCTTTGATATTATTACATAAAAATGTATTATTTATAACGTCTATTGTATTGCATCTTTTCGAAAAAGTTTAATGTATTTTAAATAAATATGAATACCAACAACAATAAACAAACCTTGTCTTCGTGCAATTCGTGGTAATCTCTGTAATGAATCATTTCCGAGCATATGTTCAGCCGCATAGGACATTATTCTTATCAGAGTCTGTTTGTTAGGTTTGAGTGGAGGGGGGGGTGGTTGTTCGCGTCCAAGATTGTTCTCACGTGCCCCCTGGATATCCAACTAAACCAACAACATCAATCGCCAGCGCAGTCTACTTCTTTTATACTGGGCCGAGCACCGCTGAATGGCTGAATAGCCGAAATCATGGCTTAAGGGGGAAGAAAAGGTTTGATGAAGAGGTCTGCAGTCTGTGCAGACTACAAAAATCCAAACCAATCAGAATCAAGAAAATGGAAAACAAGTGGACACAATCTCACATAATTTTTAATCCCTCCCCGAAATAAAAATGATGGGTGTTCGACCCCGGTAAAGGCTTGTATTATCTTCTTGGTAACCAAAGATCCATCCTTGAAATTTGGAAACACCCCGCATTGTAGAAGGATGGTAGAATAATATTTCATAAAAAGATTCGTACCATAAAAATGATTGAAACTCTTAATGTATACTATTCAGCTGTCGGTAACTATTAACCATTACTTTCTTGTTTAAGACCAAGATTTAATATTGAAATATTACTATCAATATGTTATTAAATTTTTAAAACTGATTACGTATTATTTGAATCTTTTATTTTTAATAGGCGATAAAAAAAATATTAGTACTTCGATTCTTAATTATTAAAATAAATAAATCACTTTATAATTACATAAACAGAAAGTAGTCAGTGACCATAGTAGGTCTGATTACATAATTCCTGTAGTCAATACAAACGGTGCCACAATAATTTCAGGCTAGTCGGCTGCCAACAATTTAATGACATATTATCAGCAGCCGATATTACTGTACAATCATCATACCATACATGATCGGTGATGGTTGTCAATACGGTGCCATGGTACTGTTCCATATGGTTGTGGCCGTCATGTCTGAACACTTCTGCAGCCAAATTCGATGGTCCTAAATGGTAAACACCAACGGCTGTATCATATCCAGATACTGATAAATAGTCTCCGGATGGTGATAAATGTACCCGCGGATTGGATACTTTTTCTTTATTTGCATCTGGTAACTGTAAAGAAAATTTTAATTTTTGTAATAAATGTAAATGTGTAAAAGGAATGACTACAAGCAATATCCAATGAGACCTAGATGAACTCCCTTAGTGTTTGAATGAAGCCTTCAGTAAAGTGTAAGAATCTGAAAATAGATAGAGATGTTGCCCTTTGGGTCGCTGAAACGAAAGTACAAATCGCTAACTAAAAGTGCAAGACTTATTACATAGGTACAATATTGAGGAATTAGACAAAGTACTAGTCAGTTGCAGCGCCCGCTCTAGCGGTTAAGCCGCCCCGAACAAAAAGACTAATTGCCGCCCCTTAAGAATAATATATATTTTTTTGAGCAAGTCTATGCATGTTCAAGCACAAGCTAAAGCGGCGCTCTGCTCGCGTGATAATGCTATTCTGTTCAGATAGTATATGCATGTTCAAACAAGTTATAAGTTCAAACATCCTCCTTTACAAATTCTGCGTTAATTTTTCAACACTAGTGTAAATATTTTTAGCTTTTAGACATAAACAATATAAATACGCCAAGGCACTGTAAATTTTTAGGAAAGGAAAAAATCGATATGTAAATTTTCTATTAATTGAGCATATTTTACTCGCACTTACAGCCAAAATAGCGCCCCGGACAAATGTCCGGGTTGTCCGCCCCTAGAAGGTTAGGTTAGGATAACCTGCGGGAATGCCCCATGGTTCGCACATTTTCCACCCAAGGAAAAATCAATGTAAATAAAGTTGAAAATTTTCTTTTTTTTTATAATTTTTCGTAAACTTTTACTGCTCTAGAAATTTTCACCCCTTGGCTTTTCACCGGAAATAAATGTTTTAAGGTTTCGTGACTGCGCAAACAGTGTTGCCAGTCAATTAGTAATTTATAGACACTCTATAGCAGTGAATGTATGAACAAAATATCTTCAAATCTGCAGGAAGCTCATATTTAGAAAACTTGGATTCGAAATGATAGTCAAAATCCGGAAGTGAGACTTTAGTGTTTTTTGATTATCGTGGTTTCCTCGAAAACGGTTCTAATGATTTTCTTTAAACTTAGCGAAATAAATTTGGTTAAAAAAATATCCTGTGGCCAAACTGGGGATTCAGACGATATTGTGGAATCTCTTTCTTATCTCAAGAAACTTTTTGACTGACGCCAGCAAAAACCAAGAGCTGGTTCATCTTCTTTCTTTAAAAGATGGCGTTGAGGGGCGGGCGGGCTGATGAAACTTCTTTTCAGCGACATTTCGAATATAGTCAATTAAGGTAAAGTGAAGTAATGCCCATTTTTTTCAGGCAGGCTTAACGTCCAACTACCAAATTTCAGCACTGTAACGTCCAGTTACAGCACTGTTCGCACGCTTATTGCTGACCATACTGCTGATTGTACATTAATATAATATAAAAACTCTCATTTTTCTTAATGTTTGTCTTTTCCTCCCCGACCTGCTGTACTGTATGTAGTTTGTATTATAATAAAATTCTTTTTAAAAATTACTTTGTGTCTGCAATAAACTTAACTGGCGCCCGTGAACAGTGACCGCGAAAGTTCTTCGAGTTTTTACTCTTCATTCGCGGCAGCCGAACTTCAAAATTGCGAAAAATAAGAAGAACTCAGCCAAGCTGGCAGAAAAGAAATTCAGACCAAAGGAGTTCAGCTACAGACGGAACAGAGCTTGTCTACATCATCATCAGAAGAGGAGGACCCGGAATTACCACAGGACTATCAAACCGTGAGTAATTTCATTATATCGAATCCAAATTCTTTTATTAAATCTTCTAAACTTAATATCAATCCAACAATAAAAAAGACTGATGCTACAATGACTAAACCACTTCCCCATGAAATTTTAAAATATATTCCCCGGTATGACGGGACTTCCTCACTTCGCAGCCACATGTGAGGAACTATGCATATTGTACTGTGGAGAAAATGTAACGGAACAAGACGCAAATCACTGGCTTCTTTTCAAAGAGCCATGTCCCATTTAGACGGCCAGCAGAAGCAGTAGCTTCTAACAACAACTGCGTAAACATACTAGAATAAACGCCCTAAAGAAAAATTTTGCGGACAACAGGACGATACAGACTTGATTGCAGAATTAGCCATCATGAAAACACAACCTAAAGAACATCCGTAGAATTTGTTAACAGACTAGACAAAAAAAGGATCACAGTAATAACTAGATACAGACTAGACGGTATAGGAGGCGACCTGCTAACAAATTTAACGAACCAGTTAAACGCTACTTTAGTCAGAACCCTTGTACATGGTGTACACCCTACTCTAGGATCACACTTACAATTACTATAAATATAGGACTTAGATGACGCCAGAAATAAGTTAATTAAAGACTGTACCATAGTTTTACAACAAGTTAAATACGGTACGACAGTTGACACAATTAACCAAATCGACGCCCAAAGATTCGCACAACAATTGACGCCTTACAAAATCCCACACTATACCTATTAAACATTCATTCCCTGCACAAAGCTATCAAAAATTACACAGATCTCCGATATTCCAGCAACCGACAAATACAAACTTCCAGTTCAACAGATATCCCTATCCTCAACACAATTATTCTAACAATTACGCCATGACGACAGAATCAATCTAATACCAACCCAACTTCCAATTATATAACGCGAAGCCCTCAGCAAAATCCTCAGCTTCAAACTACCCAAACTGGTTTTCACAAAATACCATCTCCATGAAAACCCAAGCCTCAAAACCAAATTTCAAAAATTTTATATCACCCCACGAAATAACCCGGATTAGAGAGACTCCGGAGGTAGAAAACATTCAAAGTCAATTCGGCCCACTCTCTAATGCTGTTGCTCAAATTACAGAAAGACTCGATCATTTTTTAGATCTAGGCAATCGCCCACAAGAAGACCCCC
>JAAEAF010013987.1:0-42422 GCA_011037195.1 Triatoma infestans
ACCTTCTTGGGAAAGTCCAGTTACTAGCCTTTTAGTGGAGTTGTTGTTGAGAGAAAAAGCTGTAGTAAGCTGCAATCCAAGTTCATTTGTCATGGTGGTGTTCGCGTTTACAACTGAATGCAAAAAAGACCAAAACCAATTCACTACAGTGACAAGACCCCACTATTTCCAAAAAAAAAAAAAAAAAATCAAGTACAGCTCCTTTTAATGCGAGACATCTATCGGGGGTCGCAAATCTGGTTAGGTTTTTGACCAAAAGCATTGTTTAAAATTAAGATTAGGATCTCTTTCAACATATTCCTTTGCAAATTGTTTAACAGTTAGCCAACCATTTTTTTTTGTTTTTGTTTTGTTTTGATAACTTCATAATCATCACCTAAAATCATAGTTGAAATTTTGGAAATTCTTAGAGCAACTATTTAACCAATGGTTAACAACAACAATAAAATTATTTTATTTATTTTTAAGATAGAATCCAGCATTAATATTTTGCAGCTGATGGGTATACCTTCTCTTTTACTTAAGAGAGAGAGAGAGAACGCATGACAAAAGTGGGGGTTAATATATACGTCACAATGAATATAAAAATGCCGTTACTTAATTAGTGATCTATCACTCTTCAATTAATCTGCATTCTGCTTTTTCTTCTTCTTCTTCGGTGAGTATTTTAGATCTTATGTTATTTACTTTACTTATAATTTCATTTATAATTAATTTTTATTTTGTATTCTATATGTGTGATAGTATATATAAAAACGAAATAGTTATTTCCAGTACTATCTTTGATTATTGTCATTATTTCAGTTCTACTGTACATTGATCATTCACCATCATTATCAATAACTAAGGTAGGTGTTACTTTTAAATACTTGTATAATAGATTAGTATTAATAATTTATAATTTTTTTTTTTTTACTTTTGTCTTCTTTATATGTGATAGATATATAAAAAGAAAATTGTTATTTTCCAGTACTATCTTTGATTATTGTCATTATTGTTATTATTATTTTTTCAGATCTACTGTACATTGATCATTCATCATCATTATCCATAACTAAGGTAAGTGTTACTTTTAAATACTTGTAATTCTATAATAGATTATTATTAATTTTTATTTTTTTTTATTTTAATTATTTTAATTTTTATTTTTAGGTACTGTTTGTTATTTTTATAATGGATCTACTAAAGGTTTATCTAAACGGCTGCAATAAGCATAGTGGTTCAATTAATAAAGTGTGTGACTTAATGATTGGTGTTCCACATGAAGTATGTAAATTCGAAAAAATGAACACTCGATATGGTCAGACAACGATAGCATATTTGATTCAACCATCGACTGAATTTTTTAATATAGATGATAATTATCCTACAAAAGTTTTTCTCCCAAAACGCTACAGTAATATTTTGACTGAGGAGTTGATTAACAGATATAATAATGAATATAACACAACGGAAAATAAAATGTTCTTAATCTATAAGGGAATTAACGGACAAAAATTCGATTTAGAGTTTGTATAATGTATGTGTAATGATTTATTGTTCTTTAATACTTAGTAATTTTCTTAGAGATTTTCTGTAAATATTTGTTGTGTTTCAATTATTATTATTATTATTATTTTTTTTTTTTCTAGAACGTAATATGAAGAAATTAGCAGCAGTAGTGGATTTCCAAGCTCTTCAAGATCCAACTTGGAGGAAATACGTTGTGAAAGAATTGGCAATTGTAGATGTGGAAACCGGATCTACATCACATTGGATTTTGGCACCACCTGCATGGGTTTCAAGTTGTCAATCTCTCCCTACAAACCGATGGCTAACCAATAATTTTCATGGGCTAGCATGGAAAGATGGACTGACTCCATACTATCATTTACCATACATACTGCAGTCAACATTGTCCGATTATGATGAGGTACTAATTAAAGGATTAGAGAAATTACAATTTATAAAACAATATCTTCCCAACAGTTGTATTCTTAATTTAGAAGACTTTGGGTGCCCAAAAATTGTTAACTTTAAGAATATGTTCAAATGTCTATTTCATAATAATAAAAATTTAAAATGTGCAAAAGCTCAGGGTATTGAACTTGCATTATGGTATCAGTCAAATAGATTAATGATTAGGAAAAACAATAAATTTTTTTAAATGGTGTTGAAACTAATGTCTATTACAACAGCAACAAACTAACGAAAAAACATGCTTTATATTTTCAATAATAATAATAATATTGTATAACTAAAATATATAAATAAATTGTTTAATTATAGATTAGTGGGAGAAATTTTATATGGTGCCAATGTGGTGGTGGTGTAGAACTATGTGATGTATGTTATACGAATGTATTTCTACAAAAATGTCTATTACAAAAATAATTTATCGAAACATGCTTTATATTGTCGTCAATCATATCTTGTAAAATTAAATGTATGAATAAAAATTGTTTATTTAAAGATTAGTGGGGGAGGAAATAATCATTTTAGATAGTGTGTGGTAAAAAGAACTAAAGTTGTACGTTATACGAATGTATTTTTCAAAAATGTCTATTACAAAAAAAAAAAAAATACGCTATCGAAACATGCTTTATATTATCAATCATATCTTGTAAAAAATTAAGTGAATAAATAATAAGTTATTTTGAATCAAGATTGTTTTTTTTTTTTGTTTTTCCATTAATACCTATACAATTGGTGCGCAAGAGAGAATGGTAAAAAATATATATTATTAATCGTATAAAAACTACTAGTTCTCCAGGTTAAATACTAAGATTTTTCCTTTCTCTAATTAATTTGTTCTAAGATATTATTATACACTTTTTTTTTTTTTAGTTTTAATAATGTTTTACCAGAAAACTTACAGAAATGATTCCCTCATAAAAATCAATAATAATCAATATATACTGGGAAGCGATCGATATATAATTGATCGATAAATAGATTTATCTTAAATACGCTTTCTAACTTTTTAAAAATGTTTTACCCAAAAAAAAAAACTTACAGAAGTGACTGCCTCATACAAAATCGATAATAATCAATACACTGGATTCAATATGTGTTATCAATATATATTTGATGGAATAATTTTTTTTTGTGTGTTTATTTCATAAGAATTTAAAATGTGCTAAAAATCTTAGGGCATTCAATTGCATCGTCAAAGTACAGATCTAACGAAAAAAAAAAAACTTACAGAATTTATTAAGTGAGTGACTCATAAAATCGATAATAATCATATACTGGATTCGATAGGTGTTATCAATATACTTATCGATAAATAGATTTTTATCTTAAAGAATAAGACTTTTGTACGAATGGAAAAATACTTCTAATTAGAAATTATATTGCAAACATTGTGCATACATAGAGCTTAATGAACTTTTGTATGAATGGAAAAATACAGGTTAATGAACCCTGGCCTGGGGTACGTGGGGCAGAGCCTCTCTTTAAGTCTCTGTGTATATATTTTATATATATATATATATATATATATCTATAGAGAGAGAGAGTGAGAGAGAGAAAGGATATGAGAGAGATGAGGGAGAAGTATGTGGGGGTGAGGTATAAGGATCTAAAGAAAACTACTATTGCCAAGTTACCACTATAGCTGAGTGGTGTAAGTGATGGACTTGGATGACGAAGGTTGTGAGATCGCTTTTGCTGACCTAAGCAAAAAAAAAAATTAATTTTTAATATTTCTTCGCTTACAGGAAAAGGGGATGGGGAGGGGGTGGGGGAAAAGTTGGGAATAGGTTGGGGGAGGGGAGAGGGATCATGTGGTGGGAGAGGGGTAACTAGGGCGGTGAGGGGGGTGGTGGATCATGGACAGGGAAGGTTGGAAGGTAGAAGGCGAGGGGGGTAGGTGAGGGAGCAAAAATCTGTCCTGGAACCGGCCACATGGAAACCCAACGTACAGTTGTACATGTGAGAAGCATGGATTTATCAAATTTAATCCACATACTTGCAATGATTGTCCCTGTGCTTTGTTAATGGTCATTGCAAAGGCTAGTCGTACAGGAAACTGTAGACGTTTGAATTCAAATGGAGTATCCGTTGGTATTATGGGAATGCGTGGTAGTAATCATGTTCCCCTTGGTGTTTTCCATTTAAAATGGTTGCCTGAATTATGTTATTCATTAATTTTTTTACTGATAGCCTAGTCCCTTTGCATAGTCGCGGTGGATTTATATTTCGTAGAAGGGTGATTGGGGAACCAATTTTCAAAGATAAAATATGCGGTGGTATTCCTGGTAGATGAATGAATTTAAAAATTCTATTGGATAATTAACTGAGTCATCGTGATTGACAACAGTATCTATGGATTTATATGTTGTTTCTTCATCAGGTATTTCATTTTGAATTGTGCAGTTTATTAAATTCACATCAATGTTTTGGCTGCCAATATAGCTCGCTCACTAATCCATTGATTATTTTTATAATTCTGCGATAAATTTGGAAAAACTTTGGCAATCAATTCATCAGTGGATTTTACAATGTGACAAAAGTTTTCTGGTAATGTAATACAGTGTGTGGATTCGTCCATTTCCATTTTACCATTCCCAATATCTAACAATTGTTTTGCAAATCGTTCAGAAGATTCATCTTGTTGTAATTGAACACGCATATTGGTCTTTAAAGATATTTTCTCCACATACCGCCATAACACTGATGATTTGAGACATGCATTCAATTCATCTGCAGGTGTTGAACGTGGTATAACTGGTAGAGTTTGTCGAAAATCACCAGCTAGCAAAATGAGTGCACCACCAAAGAGCTGCTCATTTCCTCTCAAATCTTTTAATGTGCGATTGAGTGCTTCAAATGATTTCTTGTGTGCCATTCATCCCATATTATAAGCTGACATGATCTTAGTACTTTTCCCATCCCAGAATATTTGCTAATATTACATGTTGGAGTTTCACAGTATGCTGAATGTGCTGTTCGACCACGTCCAAAAGAGTTGCTGCAATACCAGATGATGCAATAGCAAGTGCAATATTATTTTGTGATCTTATAGTTGCCAGAATAATTGAAATAAGAAAAATTTTGCCAGTGCCTCCAGGTGCATCTAGCCTCACTTGTTTCTAAAGCTCGAGCAAGAGCAGTGTGATCTCGATCTCTTTCTTGCCTAGTTTTTCTCTGTTCACTTGTTTCTGAAGCTCCTTCTTCTCTTCTCCTTTTTGCTTGATTTGTAGATCGACCAATGGCACTTCGCTTTGGTGGCATAATTGTGGGGTTAAATAAAACGTATTTCCAATTATTTTCTTCAGCTGGAAATCAATAATATTTTTGATTTGTATTTTTATTTTTATTGCAACTGTTATTATGGGTATGTTATTTTTTACAGTTTAATTTGTTTTATAAAAGTAAATTCTATGACTAAATTTCATGAGTAACAATTTAATTTTTCAATTTATCCATGGTTACACTTTTAACAAATATTACTAATTAAATATTATTTTGATATTTTTGGGATATTTGTTCGGGAGCACCTAGAACCCAACTCTGATTTTAAAAAAAAATTTCAAAAACCTTCCCGGGGATATACCTAATAATTTCCCAAATTTTCACGGCGATTGGATGTATGGTTTTTGAATCTATCGAGTACAGACAGAGAGACAGACACACATTCATTTTTATATATATAAAGAAGATAAAGATTAAAAGAAGTGAGAGAAAGTGGTCTGAATGTTTCATTAGATTTTTTAGTCATGCTGACCAACATACAAATTAATGCATAGATACAAAGAAAACTCGTGATCAGGGGATCACAAAACATCTACTTCGGTGGAAACTCTGTTTCAAAATTTGATACGATCGCAATACTTCCTCTTAATATAGCGGAAATTAAAAAATCGATGTAAAGCTTATTTTTATTGTATTTTGTAACTTCCAAACGATAAATTTCTTTGAAAATATTGTAGAAATTATCACTTTTATTTGTTCCTGACATTGGCGCTATGGCGACCGAATCGCGGAATTTTGAGAGGAATGGACTGCTGCTGTATCAGGGCGCGCTACCGGCTTCCACCTTGTATTTTATTCTATTTATTGGTATGGTAATGTAGGTACAGTACGCTTGCTAACCATCTTTCCATATATGCCATTGCAGGAGGAAGTCTGTTTAGTAAAGTACATAAATTTACTACATTTCTTGCTCACTATCTTTCTTTTATATATACAAGATGACCCCTTCGAAAACTGGAACTTGATCGGTTAAATATCACCGGCATGGAATATTTGGACAAACGGAAGTGCGAATTTACTGTAATAGTTTTTCCAGTTTTTGGCGATTTTCGCAAAAACGGCTCTGACAATTTGTTCTCTGTAAACTTGGTAATTGCTACCATTTATAACTATAATTTTGTTTTCAATTTTTCGAAAAAAATTTACATTTTGCATTACTTTCTCATAAGGGAATTCTGCCTTTCAAGCAGCCCGATTTACAGATTATTGCGTGGTCAAAATCTATTAAGAAAAGAGATCTTAATAGATTGTATGTTTCATGCAGCCACTGTCAGCTTCAATCTTTGCAAGGCAGAGAAAACTTGGTGTGATGATTGCATCGAAAGTATTTTGCCATGAGATATACCAGACCCGGTAAACTAAATATTCACTTCAGTTGCCTACTCTGTCGGTCCAACAGTCCGAAATTCCCAATGAAACATTGTCCGAGATATATGGTGTTCCTGAAGGCCACACACGAGTTGCTCACTACAAATCACTGTTTGTCTCTTACCTATAAGAGGAATTATTGTGCACGTATTAAAGTTTCAAATTGAATTTTCACCGGAAATAGATTTTTAACATTTCCTGTGCACGAAAAAGTGATTTTTAGAAATTAGTCTGTGTGCGTGTGTTTTCCGTAAAATTCAAAACCAGAAAGTTCAAACTTGTTATTTCACCTAAGTGAAAGACCCCTACCAAGAGGCCCACAGTTGAGATTTTGGTACACCAGAAAATCCACTCTACAACATAATGGACTTTCCTATTTCCTCAATATGGTTTCAACGATCTCCATTCAAATTGTTAATTGTATTAACTGTAAATTAAAGATCTGTTATTTCAAACATTTTTCTAGCAAAATTCCCTTTTTACTTTCTCTTACTCCTAGTAAGAGGAAGTATTGTCTCGTGCCAAATTTCGATATCGAGTTTTCACCGGAAATTATCCGTTTTGCGGTCCCCTGAGTCCAAAAAAGTGGTTTTTAGCAAAATGGTCTGTGTGTGTGTGTGTGTCTGTGGGTGTGTATGTGAACAGCATAGCTCAAAAACGAAAAACCGTAGAAAACTGAAACTTAATATTCCGTTTAGCTATCACCATGCGATCTGACTGTGCGTTATCTGTCAAAATTCCTCAACCGGAAGTACCACTTTACTAGTTGACTTTTTTACTTTTTTGCGTTTTTTCAAAAATGGCTCCAAGGATTTTCTTTAAACTTGGTTCATCAACTACACATACAAAGAGCTACAACTTTTATTTGAAACATTTCCTGGGAAAATTATGGGGGAGGAGTGGGGTTAGGTTTTCATCTAAAGTGCTATTTCAGTTTATTAAACAGTTCTATCATCTAAATAATAATAATTATAATTGAATATGATATTGAAATTCCGAGTTTCAAAAAAATCGGATAACCGGAAGTGCGTTTACATTACCACTTTACTAAATGATTTTTTCACTTTTTCGTGATTTTCTCAAAAATAGCTCCGACGATTTTTTTTAAACTTCTTATGTAAACTGAATATACAAAGATCTATAACTTTTATTTAAAACATTTCTCTGAGAAAATTAATTTAAGGGCACTTTTGGAGGAGGAGGGGGGCATGTTTTTCTCTAAAGTGCTATCATAGTAGATTATACAATTCTATCATCCAATGAAAATTAATTAGAAATAAATAGATGGCCAAAATTCCAAGTTTCAAGAAAATTAGTAAACCGGAAGTGCGCTTTTACTAAATAGTTTTTTCAGTTTGCGACGAATTTAATTAAAATGGGATACACAAACTATAAAATTTGTCAACTACAATTTTGAGAAGTGGAGTAAGAGAAAGTTGTGTGTGTGTTTCATACCAGATTTTTCCCTTTCAATGAGCCCCTGGTACTATGACCGCCTCCCTTGCTGACTACTACCAATTCTGTACATTACACGATTCTTGCACTTACATTTTATTAAAGGGAATTAAAGGTTTGGCAAAAAGTTCAAAGTTTGAAGAACATCGGTCAGCCGGAAGTACCGCCTTCACTGAATAGATTTTTTTAAAGTTTTCACAATTTAGTACGGGCCCGACAATTTCATTTAATATTGGTATCTCAATTATACAGATAAAGAGTTAAAACCTTTGTAGCAAACACTTTTCCCACCAAATTGATTATAGGGAGATTTTGGGTCGGCAATGTGACTATAATGCCCCACCGTTCAACTATGGTACCACCAACCTGGCGGAAGTTAAGGAAAATAAACTCAAAATTCAAATTCGGCAATTTATGTAGGTTTCAGAAATAAGTTGCGAGCTATACAGGAGACTTAGAATAACTAAGATCTCTACCTGGAAGACAACACTCAAATATATTGATTTTAAAAAAATCGAATATGAAACACTCACACAAATTTCTCTTACTGCAGTTTACAAAATTGTAACTGACAAATTTTATGGTAAGTTTAACAAATTTAATGAAATTCGTCGGTGTTTTTATCGGGCAAATCGCAAAAATTGAAAATACTGTTTAGTAAAAACGCACTTCTGGCTTGTTGTGTTTATAAATATGTTAATATGTAAATATGTTACAATTATTTCCTAGTTTAATTATGACGAGATGTTGAAAATTTGAATTTTAAAGTGTTGGTCATTAAAAGAAACAAAGTTGGACATTTGACCTCAGTTCAGAAGAGTTTCCTTCCACTATCTTCAGCAGAAGATGAGCTCAAGGGAAGAGAAGGAGTTAAAAATAATGCCGTTTCTTATGTTTAAATAGGTCCATATGGGGGGGAAAATTATAAATAATATTTAGATTAAGTTATTTACTTATTTAAGTTTATTTTAATGTTAGACCAATATATTACCTAATTATCAGCGGTCGAGAAAATACTAATATTGAACAATATTGTCGAAATAACAAATATTGGGAAGGGATGTAAACAGAGGAATGTACCTCTGCCTCCAATCGACTCCATAATGTAGCTTTTATGAAAGAAGTTGGGTAAAAAGCTAAAACAATAAAAATGATCCAGCAGATCTATTGCAGCTCTTATACATTATGCAGCCGTCGGTAAAAGAATAGAAATATATAGAATAAATGTAAGATATAGTTTAATGTAATATATAGTTTATATGTAAGATGAGTCAGAGTTTACCCGTGATCATAGGTACTTTTTAAGATCATTCAAAAAGTGCATATAGTCTGCGTGTACATATAAGAAAGTATGTGTTAACAAATCACATAAAACGTCTATCACTTTTAGTTGGTACATATTTCCAGGACTATAGATTTTTGCAGGACTCTGGAGGCAATTCCAACCTTAAGCTTGTAACCGTCGTATGACAGTTACATAAAATAAGTTGTAAATTTATTTTAATTTTCAAATTACTCGTAATTTTATTCGTGTATTGGCCTTGAAATTTATTAGTACGGCTGTGCTGTATCTAGGGCCAGGGTTAATAGAAATACTGGAATGTACTTTGTACACAATAGCAGAAACTAGTGTACTATTGTATTATAGTATAGCATATACTTCGTACGTGCGTGAGTAGGTCAGTAGGTAGCCGTCGCTCACTGTGTGAAGGTGAATTTTTTGTGACTGCTTTTTCTAAACGGCATTGCCGGATTTTGAGTGCACAGCACCGAACTCCTGATCCCTGTCAACTCGTCGGGTCGTCTGGCTCAAGAGGACGCCCCGAGTACCACGAAGGAGGTGGATTTCGACAGTTGGAGGAAAAAAAGAAAAAGGAAAAAGGACGCACCCGGTCACAGGCAGTACCTCGACGGGAAACTGTATGTATTGTAGTTTCTTATACATATAACTATTTAAAAAAAAAAAAGAAACAATCACTCGGCGGCTACCGCACTAAAGTACAGTGAAGAGGAAAAGTGTTTTCCCCATTTGGTACCCTTAATACAGACTGAGGGCAGTTGTAAATTACGTATATTTTGAAAATCAAATTACTTAAAAATTAAGTTACTTAAAAATGAACTACATTAAATTACTTATTTAGTTGTATCTTACTTATATTACTTACAGTAATTATATATATATTATTTCCGTTCACTTTAACTTCATAATAGTTTTTTAATGTTTTATAATACAGAATGAGAATTATTTTTTTTTGTGTAAAGAGATTTATTTTGAATTTGGAAGTCATTTTTTTTTTTGGGTAAAGAGAATTATTTAAGTTATTATTATTTTATTTTAATTTATTATTATTTTAAGTTGGAAGTCATTGTATCGTTTTGTTTCCGGTGTACTTATATAAATTTGTTCCAGGGCCTGGACAAAGTATCTATTTTTGATGTACATGTAGCTGAGAATTGCTGTTGAATTATACTTGA
Organism: Triatoma infestans; assembly: GCA_011037195.1. NCBI lineage: Eukaryota > Metazoa > Arthropoda > Insecta > Hemiptera > Reduviidae > Triatoma > Triatoma infestans. Next base: position 10,537 of record JAAEAF010013987.1, read on the forward strand.
AATTTTTGGTTGTAATAAAGGAGTGTATAAGTACGTCTCAATTTCAACCTGTGTATTAATTACTTGGACCAGAGATAGCAGCACAGCCAATTCACATAGACATACGGTTCGCTGTTGCCGTAAGCAATTAATTTTTTTTTGGTTTCTTTTATTAATTTAAGTTTAAATTACAACAGCGTGGCGCCCAAATTTTCCTTTTCCCTCTTCTTGGATTTGTTTATCTCTTTTGATTTGTTTATTTATTTGATTTTATTGATTTCTTTCTTTCTTTATTTATTTTTAAAACCCTTATAACCCCGCCCGTCTCCACTGCAGCCCAGCCGGGCCTCTGAGAGTACACTGAGCAGGGAATTTGAGTGTAACAAGCTTTTCTCTAGATTGCCATATCAGAGCAATATACAGTTAGTTATGCCACCTATATTATATTAAAGTATCTTAAATGCATTGCTGAAATGCCAAGTTTAAAGAAAATGGGTTAATCGAAAGTGCATTTTAAAGAATGGGTGCCAGTATTGCCTGGTACACAGCTCCAACGATTTGTTAAAGCACTTGGAATGCTGACTGCAATTTTATTTGAAACATTTTTCCAGGAACAAAATGATTTTAAAAGATGGCGTTACAAGTTGTGCTGAGAAGTGACAGAGGGCGCTACAGTGTACAGTATGGTCATATTCAGTCAGAACTTTGTCCTAAAAAAAAACAACAAATAATTGCAGTAAGTTAGTGTTTATAATGTTATAATAGTGTTATAATTCAACACTAAATATGAGAAATTCTAATAAAACCTGGTATTCATTTATTATTGCTGGCTCTGGCTTGAAACAAAAGATAATATGATTGTGTATTTTTACGTCCAGCAAAGTTGCTATTATTAAACTAGAAAAATAAACATTTAATATTTTACCTTTTATAACTTCGACCAAGGATTGAATGCACAAGTTGTTATTACAAAGAAATAACATCATTTGACACGATTGCCGTACCTCCTCCTACTAGGAATATGAGAAAGTAAAAATTTTTTGGCACAAGTTGTTACAAAGAAATGAGTATTAATTTTTTTATTTCTTACCTTTCTTACCAACTTACTTAAAACTTATACTCTGTACTTACGCTGAAGATAACACATCTTGCTTCCAATTACATCCCTAGAACAGCTTCCACCACTGCAGGCTCTATAAACACGATGGAACTATTGGCCGAGAAAAAAAAGGACGATTACTAATTTAATCCTCAGAAATGTCAACAAATGAATTCCTGCACATCGATTTAATTCACTACTTTATACTGCTAGTGTTACGATCTTGGGAGATATGTACTTCGGCAGGCGACAAAATGGCACCAATCACATAGAAACTAAAAAGACGAGAACTTAACTAAACAGAATAAACTACCATTCCAACTAACAGGCAGGCGATCGAAACGACTTAGTATATAACCTCGAACCTGAGGACCTACAAAATTGACATGCGAGGTTTAAACAAATGATAATACACACTTTTCACTCAGAAATTCTCTTCCCTCAGATTGCAAATGTCCATTTTGTATCTCTAAGACTAACTCTACTCTCCATAATGACCTCAAAACTCTGGAATTATGGAATTTGAAACACTAACGAAAATGCTATGACCACAAATCCTCTTATTCAAGAATCCTAAAAAGTATACCAGATAATCCACCAAATTGACTGAGCCGCTATTGGTCTCCGTGACATTGATCTTAGCATAAGTCCGGAAGATCCTATATTATCCAATTCAATTATTATTTCAAGTTTTTGTAAACTCTGAATGGCAAATAAGTAAATTAAAAATCATTTAATATAAAAAAAAAAATCTGTTGAAAAAACACATACGAGTTTCCCTTAGTTGCTCCAATTACACAGCTGTTTAGATGAAAATGTTCTTCAAACTTCTAATTCTTTTGTTATATGTTTAGTTGTCTTTAATGTTATATCATTGGGAGAATCTACACTTAATAAAATATTTGCCCATAGTCCTACAGATAAATGCTTGGGATACAATTTATATAAAAACTTTCTATTTTACATATAGTTTCTATATGTTGTGCTATATGTAATTATCTATATGTTATAACTATTTTCTATATGTTTGTTGCTGTTATTATAAATTTATAAAACTATTAAAAAAAATTTTTTTTTTTTATTCAGTCAATAGTGATCTAATCTGACAACCTCCTGCATTACAAATTATATAAACTAAGTGATTTAAATTAAATTCTAGTTATTACAAAATATACATTCTATGTATAATATTATATACATATAGCCATAATTGCTTAATTTATAAAACAATAAATTTAATATTTCTGAACTCTCCTCCATTATTTTAAGATTTTTCGTTGTTAACAGAACATCAAATGTTTCTTAGTTTTCCTCTACTAAATACCTATTCACAATTTTAACACAATTTCCTTTTAAATTACTTAGGACTATCCAGAAATGGAGAATTTCAGAGAATTTATATATAGTTTTCAAACAAAATGATATAGTTTAAATAGAAAGCTAGCTTTCAGTTAATCCTTAAATTCATAACACATTTTTGAACTACCCTCATATAATGGATATTTAAATTGTATTCTCTTATCAACAATTTTCCTTTATTTGTCAAATTTATTTAGAAACTTTGCTGTAATTCTACATTCTTTCCAAAGATTTCCGTCAGTTTAACAAATGTTTAAAAACAAAAATAAGTAATCTATAAATCTTTAAAATTAAAATGTATTTTGATTACCATTGTTGAATTGAACGACTATGGGCAAGTTAAATGCCAAGTCCTAATTTTGTCAGAGTTACATTTGTAAAATATTCAATTCAACATGCAGTTTAAAGTTTAATTGAGAATTGCAGTCACTTCAGCAGCTGTTACGGAATAACAGTTTGCAGTCACTGGCCACCCAGGATTGCTCTTTAAGTATAGGTTATGTAGGTCTAGGCTAGTTAGGATAGTTAGTAATAAGTTCAGTTTGTTTAAATGAGTAAATTTTAAGTGAACTGTAAGGACAGGATAGGCTTAGAGATAAGCTTAGGGAGTAGGAATTAATTTAAGGCTTTAAAAGTAGGAAATTAGAGTTAAGAAAAGGAATAATTCAGAGTAGGCAGGCGATGGAAGGAAAAAAGAAGAAGAAGGTGACGGAGAAGGAAAGTGTGAAGATGGGAGGACGAGAAACAGGTTAGAAGAGATAACAGTGAGTAGGTTGAACTAAAAGCCACAGCCAAAGAGGGTAGTCAAAAATTAAGCAAGATAAGGCTTCGCACAAGCAGATTAACCGGTGGCTTTTGACGAAACGCAAATATACCCCGAAAGGACACGCTGGGGGACTAAAATAGCCATCAGGACAAACCTATCCATCTTAAAAGTAAACCATAAGACTATGTGTTGAGGTTGACTGTAAACACATTGATCCCGTTTTATGCGTAATTAACATACCTAAAAGACTAACCAGGGCTGGAAGAGAAATTGCTACACCCTGAAATGAGATAAAGTGATGTTTATTGGGATTATTTTGAACAACAAAACTGTATATAGTTGTGTGAGAGTACATAATTTCTTTTAGATTAAATTTGTTAATTTAAGAGGTCATTTGTTTCTTTTTATAATTTATATTATTTTGTATGTAAGAGAAGTATTCCTTCTTTTTTTTGTTAATTATATTCTGCAGATTTGAAATATTTATCTTTTTAGTTGTATCCCTTTAAACTTGATTCAACTAAAAGAAAAGAGTTATACTAATAAAGCAATAGAACCCATATGAAGCTGGTAGCCGAGTGGAAAGAGCGCCGGCCTGAGACGGTGTAGATAGTTAAGTTCAATCCCGGCTTTTTTTTTCTTTCTTTTTTTATTTCTCTTTCCTTAATAAGAGAAAGTATTGTAATAGTGTCAAATGTTCGATATCGAGTTTTCACCGCAAAGTACACGTTTTGTGGTCCCCTGAATCCAAAAAAGTGGTTGATAGATTTTTTTTTTTTTAATAAAATCATGCTCAACTCATCTGAGTACTACATGGATTCCTTGATCTATGAGTATATTGAATATATTAGTTTTCGTGGAAGGAAATGACAGAAGCAGCAATTTAAAGTGTTATTAGCAGTACGTTAGTATTGGTGAGAATGTAAAGTCTAATTTTCTAGAAATTTGAAGATTTCGACAATGAATTTTACGAATTCAAAAAAGAATTGAGACTGCAGTAAAGTAGAATTTGTAGGAGGCCAGCGCACGCCTTGAGTGACTACATGCTGCAGGACTACCTGCCTCGCAGGAAGGATGCTTGTGCATTCAAACAATAAATGATTTACTGTCTGCGGTGAGATCTGATCGCAGGAACAAGCAGGGTTTAGAACAATGTCTAGTCGATGTAAATAGGCAGCCACTTTTTCGCGCCCGGAAAGGAGCTGGGTGAGTTTGAAGTCAGCTCTTACGTGGTCCATACGAAGACGGCTTAAAACAGAGGGAAAGAACTCCCTAGTTAGTTGGCCAGTCAATGAGCTATGCCAGAGCTGTTCCCATTTCTTCAAGCTACGCTGACTTATCCTTTTTTTGCAGCTGACAATGGAAACCTTTAAAGACTACTGACGAGGTCGAAATCCCCGGAGGAATCAATCACCCTTGCCAGTTGATTCGCTAATTCATTTCCAGCCGTTCCTGCACGAGCCTTCACCCATGAAAATGAGATGAGACAACGATTTTGGATTCTAGATAAACTGCGCCTTATTTTTTCTATTAGAGAAAGGTGGTTGCTGGCGTTTCTTATTGAATCTAGAGACACTCGACTATCCGTAGCAATTCTAACATTTTGACCAGAGCCTATATTTGTCTACCTAGTCTAAAACCTTAACTATAGCTAACTGCTCAGCATCATTGTTTGAGCAGCGACCATCAAGCTTGAATTTCATTTCAGCTACAGTTCCTTCATTTTTAAATACAGTGAAAGCACATCCGACAGAGTCATCATCCTTACTTCCGTCTGTAAAGATTACTACGTCAAACTCTAGGTCTAGGCCATATTAATAACTGGGAAGTCCGCTGAACGTTGCCACATCATTGAAGCTAATAGGCTTGTCAAGCAAAGAGCCGTCCATCCCCTCAACAACTGGCCTGTTTGGAATTCATGTAGTAGTAGAAGGTCATCTGCTTTAAGACAAGTTTGCTTTATGCCAGCTAACAGCATGCAGCATTATACGAGATGGTGGGATATCCCTTTATTAATCGTAATAAAAACAACCTCTGCACCCGTGCACTTTTCCTCCTGTTCTTTTTGTTTTTAACGCCGAATACCATATAGGTACTGCATACAGCATAAGTGGCAAGAAGGCACCATTGTGTATTACTTTTAATAATTCGCTACCAAGTCCCCCGTGCACCCTGGCCGCTCTTGAAGGAACATTAACAAATTGCTAACTCTTCTCGCAGATTTAATTGACATGTTCACCCCAACGCAATTTTCGATCGAAAATCACGCCAAGGTAGTTCAGTGTGTGAACCATCTCTAGTTTTTCGGTTCCCATATAGATTGCTATATTTTCGGAATCTGGATTCACTTTTCTAGATAAGTGCATAATCTTTGATTTTGATTCATTGAAGCTAATTTTGTTTATAGATGCCCAATTTTCTATAGCCTTAAAATTCTTTATTATCTGCACTGAACTCCAGCCCCGACTGCCCCGCTACCAAGATCTACAAATCATCTACAACGGCAATAACTTCACATCTATCTGGAAAGGAAATTCTCAATAGGCTTTTATACATTAATATCCAGTAACCAAGTCCGCAGCAGGAACCTTGTGGGCATTCCTTAGAAATCTGGGCGCCTCTCCGAATAGAATTCAGATTTAAATTTGCCATCCGGTCCGAAAAGTAATTGCGAGATAGGCGACAAAGATGATGTGTGTGTATGAACAGCATAACTCAAAAACGAAAAATCGTTGAAAGCTCAAAGCTGATATTCCGTTTAGGTGTATCCGACTTGTTGCTATAGCACCATGGGATCCGACACTAGGTCATCTGTCGAAATTCCTCAACCGGAAGTACCACTTTACTGACTGTTTTTTTTTTCACTTTCTTGCAATTTTCTCAAAAATGGCTCAGACGATTTTCTCCAAACTCTACATATCAACTACATATACAAAGATCTACAACTTTTATTTAAAACATTTCTCTGAGAAAATTATTTGAGGGCACTTTTAGAGAGAGGTTTGTTTTCCTCTAAAGTGCTATTTTAGTTTACTATACAATTTTTTCATCTAAATAATATTAATTACAATTAAATGTGTGGTTGAAATTCCGAGATTGAAAAAATTGGATGACCGGAAGTGCGTTTTTACTGAAATGTATTTTTTAGTTTTCAGGTATTTTCTCTAAAACAGCTCCAACGATTTTTTTTAAACTAGGAATGTGAACTAGACATACAACGAGTTACAACTTTTATTTCAAACATTTCTCCTGGTAAAGCATTTAAGGGGGCTTTTAGGGAAAGGGCGGGATTATGTTTCCCTCTAAAGACCTATCATAGCTGCTAATATAATTCTACCATCTAAACAAAATTAATTAGAAATAGATAGCCTAATAAATAGATTACTAATTCCGAGTTTCAAGAATATGAATAAACCGGAAGTTTTTGAACTGGAAGAGTTACTGAACAGTTTTTTCAGTTCTCCGGCGAGTTTCATTAAATTTGGTATACTAACTATAAAATTAGTCAATTATAATTTTGGTTAACTCCAGTAAGGAGAAAGTCGTGTGAGTGTTTCATACCAGATATTTTTTAAGTGTTATAACCAACTATTCGTGTTTTTTCCTTGCTAAATTTTTTTCGCGTCCGATTCTCTTTCCGTTTTACTCATCTTCCTTCCTGTTATTACCTTTTTTCATCTATTTAGTTTTCCTATTAATATTTATTATTTTTTCACTTCTCTTTTTTCCTCTTTTCTCATGCTTCACTACCCACCCCATCACCACTGTTCTAGCCACCTATTTGACTTTTTCAGTATTCTGTTATTTTCTAGAAATTCTTATTCAATCACCAAATTCATCAAGCCAATGTAAACTAAAATTCACATATATTTTGTCCAAATACTTTTAATTAATAGCTGATTTAAGATTACCTTAGAAACATTTTGACTATTAGCTTTTACATTTCATCAGTGTTTAGATTGTAGGTAATTTGTTTTTTAATATTTCAGTTACAACCATTAACTGGGAGAAAATTTTTACAAAAATGAGAAAAGGAAATATTATAATTATAAATTAAAGAGAAAAACTAAAACGAGTATATAAGAAATTTTGTGAAACTACAAACTAGTTTAAGAAGGCATTGGTTATTTACAAATGTAAGTTACATTTTGTTTGTTTCTTTAACACAAGAACTTATTTACACATTAATATTTTATAGATCTAAACTTTTTTAGCAGTTATACTTTTAAAAACTTAAGTACGGAATATAAAATTAGTAAAAAAAAGATGTTATATAGAGAATTTACTACAAAATATAAAAACTCACAAACAAAATCTACCCGCAATCTTTACTAATATTAGTTAACCTCTACAGGTTTTTCTCTTTTAAATGTTTTTGTACACTAATCATTGTACTTTTTTTTTTCTATAAACAATTATTAAAAAATTCTAATTAAAAATATTAATTATTTTTTATTAAAAAATTCTAATTAAAAATTAAATTAATGAGCAGTATATGACAAAAAAAACACATACATAACTCGACATCATTGTTAAGATGCTGCCTTGCCTTGTTACTATAGCACAAATTCTTTCTTTAAAAATATACGAATAACTAGACTATTTTGTTGAAACAAGATGAATAACACGACTATTCTATAACCTGAAAAGAACAGAACGCTAAACGGTGTAACCGCTTTTTGTCGAAAAAATAAAATTGTAACCTCTATAAACTTATTTTGTTTAAATTGATTACATCTTTTTGATTTCAACTTAAAAGGATATATATCACGAATAATGGTCGGTAACTATTAAAAATAATTCAAGTTTGAATGTCAAAAGTTTACTTCCTTTTAGCTTAATGTTAAGGATTTCTAATTAAGTCGACCAAGTTTTTTTGATTCTCGACATATCTTCAAATTTACTATAACCTGAAGAATATGGAAATCAACAAGAGCACTAATTTTTAAAAAATAATTGGGAAGGGAAATTCTTTCCTCTCTTCAAATATAAGTAAACAAAAAAGTAACCTTCCATATCCTATCTCCCATTACACCATATGACTGAACACAGCTTGTAAAACGGCTGAAAAAATACTTTATGGTAACTATAGCGATAAAAATAAGCTTGTGTTGAAAGCCCTGTTTAAGGATCAACACGACCTTCACCAATATATTGAAATATAATTGATTAGAATATGGAGAATGCAAGAAAGCAAGAGATTCGAGTGGTATGGCATAAAATCACTGAAAAGATGGGTCTTTTATGTCTGCTGCGCCACATAGATAACTGAATACAAATTGTAAAGAAATTAACATCCCTTTCTGAAGAAGGGCACAACCAATGATACCCGAAACGTACAGCAATAAAGAATTCTTTTTTCTTTAAAAACCCCTCTGGCCATTGTCGTAAAAAACAACTCGTTGTAAAGAATTTAATTTTCTTGAATATATACTTGGGTCCGCAATGCTGAATAAAATCATACAAATTAATTTTATATCCAAAACATAGGTTTCTCTTCAATAAGTAAGTAACTTTTCTTTGATTTAATGAAAATGATTTCTAGTAAGAAGATTGAGATCTGCATATACAAGTCAATTTAGAATTATAGTTTATCTAATGAAATATTAAAAATTAATATATTTCTTTGATATTATTACATAAAAATGTATTATTTATAACGTCTATTGTATTGCATCTTTTCGAAAAAGTTTAATGTATTTTAAATAAATATGAATACCAACAACAATAAACAAACCTTGTCTTCGTGCAATTCGTGGTAATCTCTGTAATGAATCATTTCCGAGCATATGTTCAGCCGCATAGGACATTATTCTTATCAGAGTCTGTTTGTTAGGTTTGAGTGGAGGGGGGGGTGGTTGTTCGCGTCCAAGATTGTTCTCACGTGCCCCCTGGATATCCAACTAAACCAACAACATCAATCGCCAGCGCAGTCTACTTCTTTTATACTGGGCCGAGCACCGCTGAATGGCTGAATAGCCGAAATCATGGCTTAAGGGGGAAGAAAAGGTTTGATGAAGAGGTCTGCAGTCTGTGCAGACTACAAAAATCCAAACCAATCAGAATCAAGAAAATGGAAAACAAGTGGACACAATCTCACATAATTTTTAATCCCTCCCCGAAATAAAAATGATGGGTGTTCGACCCCGGTAAAGGCTTGTATTATCTTCTTGGTAACCAAAGATCCATCCTTGAAATTTGGAAACACCCCGCATTGTAGAAGGATGGTAGAATAATATTTCATAAAAAGATTCGTACCATAAAAATGATTGAAACTCTTAATGTATACTATTCAGCTGTCGGTAACTATTAACCATTACTTTCTTGTTTAAGACCAAGATTTAATATTGAAATATTACTATCAATATGTTATTAAATTTTTAAAACTGATTACGTATTATTTGAATCTTTTATTTTTAATAGGCGATAAAAAAAATATTAGTACTTCGATTCTTAATTATTAAAATAAATAAATCACTTTATAATTACATAAACAGAAAGTAGTCAGTGACCATAGTAGGTCTGATTACATAATTCCTGTAGTCAATACAAACGGTGCCACAATAATTTCAGGCTAGTCGGCTGCCAACAATTTAATGACATATTATCAGCAGCCGATATTACTGTACAATCATCATACCATACATGATCGGTGATGGTTGTCAATACGGTGCCATGGTACTGTTCCATATGGTTGTGGCCGTCATGTCTGAACACTTCTGCAGCCAAATTCGATGGTCCTAAATGGTAAACACCAACGGCTGTATCATATCCAGATACTGATAAATAGTCTCCGGATGGTGATAAATGTACCCGCGGATTGGATACTTTTTCTTTATTTGCATCTGGTAACTGTAAAGAAAATTTTAATTTTTGTAATAAATGTAAATGTGTAAAAGGAATGACTACAAGCAATATCCAATGAGACCTAGATGAACTCCCTTAGTGTTTGAATGAAGCCTTCAGTAAAGTGTAAGAATCTGAAAATAGATAGAGATGTTGCCCTTTGGGTCGCTGAAACGAAAGTACAAATCGCTAACTAAAAGTGCAAGACTTATTACATAGGTACAATATTGAGGAATTAGACAAAGTACTAGTCAGTTGCAGCGCCCGCTCTAGCGGTTAAGCCGCCCCGAACAAAAAGACTAATTGCCGCCCCTTAAGAATAATATATATTTTTTTGAGCAAGTCTATGCATGTTCAAGCACAAGCTAAAGCGGCGCTCTGCTCGCGTGATAATGCTATTCTGTTCAGATAAGTATATGCATGTTCAAACAAGTTATAAGTTCAAACATCCTCCTTTACAAATTCTGCGTTAATTTTTCAACACTAGTGTAAATATTTTTAGCTTTTAGACATAAACAATATAAATACGCCAAGGCACTGTAAATTTTTAGGAAAGGAAAAAATCGATATGTAAATTTTCTATTAATTGAGCATATTTTACTCGCACTTACAGCCAAAATAGCGCCCCGGACAAATGTCCGGGTTGTCCGCCCCTAGAAGGTTAGGTTAGGATAACCTGCGGGAATGCCCCATGGTTCGCACATTTTCCACCCAAGGAAAAATCAATGTAAATAAAGTTGAAAATTTTCTTTTTTTTTATAATTTTTCGTAAACTTTTACTGCTCTAGAAATTTTCACCCCTTGGCTTTTCACCGGAAATAAATGTTTTAAGGTTTCGTGACTGCGCAAACAGTGTTGCCAGTCAATTAGTAATTTATAGACACTCTATAGCAGTGAATGTATGAACAAAATATCTTCAAATCTGCAGGAAGCTCATATTTAGAAAACTTGGATTCGAAATGATAGTCAAAATCCGGAAGTGAGACTTTAGTGTTTTTTGATTATCGTGGTTTCCTCGAAAACGGTTCTAATGATTTTCTTTAAACTTAGCGAAATAAATTTGGTTAAAAAAATATCCTGTGGCCAAACTGGGGATTCAGACGATATTGTGGAATCTCTTTCTTATCTCAAGAAACTTTTTGACTGACGCCAGCAAAAACCAAGAGCTGGTTCATCTTCTTTCTTTAAAAGATGGCGTTGAGGGGCGGGCGGGCTGATGAAACTTCTTTTCAGCGACATTTCGAATATAGTCAATTAAGGTAAAGTGAAGTAATGCCCATTTTTTTCAGGCAGGCTTAACGTCCAACTACCAAATTTCAGCACTGTAACGTCCAGTTACAGCACTGTTCGCACGCTTATTGCTGACCATACTGCTGATTGTACATTAATATAATATAAAAACTCTCATTTTTCTTAATGTTTGTCTTTTCCTCCCCGACCTGCTGTACTGTATGTAGTTTGTATTATAATAAAATTCTTTTTAAAAATTACTTTGTGTCTGCAATAAACTTAACTGGCGCCCGTGAACAGTGACCGCGAAAGTTCTTCGAGTTTTTACTCTTCATTCGCGGCAGCCGAACTTCAAAATTGCGAAAAATAAGAAGAACTCAGCCAAGCTGGCAGAAAAGAAATTCAGACCAAAGGAGTTCAGCTACAGACGGAACAGAGCTTGTCTACATCATCATCAGAAGAGGAGGACCCGGAATTACCACAGGACTATCAAACCGTGAGTAATTTCATTATATCGAATCCAAATTCTTTTATTAAATCTTCTAAACTTAATATCAATCCAACAATAAAAAAGACTGATGCTACAATGACTAAACCACTTCCCCATGAAATTTTAAAATATATTCCCCGGTATGACGGGACTTCCTCACTTCGCAGCCACATGTGAGGAACTATGCATATTGTACTGTGGAGAAAATGTAACGGAACAAGACGCAAATCACTGGCTTCTTTTCAAAGAGCCATGTCCCATTTAGACGGCCAGCAGAAGCAGTAGCTTCTAACAACAACTGCGTAAACATACTAGAATAAACGCCCTAAAGAAAAATTTTGCGGACAACAGGACGATACAGACTTGATTGCAGAATTAGCCATCATGAAAACACAACCTAAAGAACATCCGTAGAATTTGTTAACAGACTAGACAAAAAAAGGATCACAGTAATAACTAGATACAGACTAGACGGTATAGGAGGCGACCTGCTAACAAATTTAACGAACCAGTTAAACGCTACTTTAGTCAGAACCCTTGTACATGGTGTACACCCTACTCTAGGATCACACTTACAATTACTATAAATATAGGACTTAGATGACGCCAGAAATAAGTTAATTAAAGACTGTACCATAGTTTTACAACAAGTTAAATACGGTACGACAGTTGACACAATTAACCAAATCGACGCCCAAAGATTCGCACAACAATTGACGCCTTACAAAATCCCACACTATACCTATTAAACATTCATTCCCTGCACAAAGCTATCAAAAATTACACAGATCTCCGATATTCCAGCAACCGACAAATACAAACTTCCAGTTCAACAGATATCCCTATCCTCAACACAATTATTCTAACAATTACGCCATGACGACAGAATCAATCTAATACCAACCCAACTTCCAATTATATAACGCGAAGCCCTCAGCAAAATCCTCAGCTTCAAACTACCCAAACTGGTTTTCACAAAATACCATCTCCATGAAAACCCAAGCCTCAAAACCAAATTTCAAAAATTTTATATCACCCCACGAAATAACCCGGATTAGAGAGACTCCGGAGGTAGAAAACATTCAAAGTCAATTCGGCCCACTCTCTAATGCTGTTGCTCAAATTACAGAAAGACTCGATCATTTTTTAGATCTAGGCAATCGCCCACAAGAAGACCCCCCCCCAAGCAAATTGAGTTAAAAATTATCAATACATCCTTACCCTATTTTGTAGACTGTAAAAACAGGAAATGGTTAGTGGACATTCTTCCCCGTTTAACCCCTTTCCCCTTGGTACTGAGGGGTAGCCTATAGACCGTACCTACCCATTTAGGGCATACGGGATCGTTTAACAAGAAGGGGATCGTTTAGAAGGGGATGTCAACCACCATGGAAGGACTTTTAGTGCAATTCCCGACCATAGCAGAAGTGCCGAACACTCCCCGCTTGACCCATTTAAGGGCAGGTTGAGATACGCTCAACCAGCGCCCGAGTGATCCCACATCGTGGACACACTCCACTACCAGCAGCTAGAGAAGGCACTCTCTAGCAGGCTCTGGTGACCGCGCATACTCGGCAGATGCACTTCCAGCAACGGGCTGGCTCCAGGGTTTATTTTATATAGCGAGTCTCCTCCCGCTCAACTCATGACCTCGGTCATTGGAGTTATTGGTTAAACCACGACCACTACGAATCCTACCTCTAGTGCAAACAATTGGCTCGGAAATTAGCTTGCGCCCGTAGTTCAGTAATTCAGCTCTAACGAATTAGTATGACTGATCGCATGCCCGATGGATCTACAGATTCCATCTACTGATTCCTGCCCATTGTCTCAAGCACAGGGGTTAGTGACCCAGGATACTTCCAGGCAACCCTGCAGGGGGAAAGGATCAGGATTGGATTAGGTTGGGTGAGGGATTCCCCAACCTGAAGAGCCAGAGGCTGATTGCACCCCGAAGGATGGGCGATGGTGACACCACATACCCACGCCCAAGGTTAGTGGATACAGGATCACTAAAAAATTATATACCCATCCTTAGTTCCACCAAATATAACAAGAAATAAAGAAGACTTTATTGTTAAGACACCCGCTGGTACAAGCAAGGGGTCGGAATATATATATTTAACCCAGAAAATGTGTTTCCAAATACCCAAAAAATTAAAATGTACTTATTTAACTTTTCACCTAATACTATACTTTGCTCGGACATGAGACATTAGGCCAGATTAAGACAAAATTAAACTGACAAAAACTTACTGGAATACGAAAACGGAACTAAACAATTATTACTATCGCTAGATTGTAAGGAAATTAAATTAATACCAGGATTTATTATAATCACCTTACCAGTTACGTCAATACCCAACCTAAAATGGAATTAATTAAATCTGTAAAAAACAGTAAATTCAATATAGGAGAAGGAATTGTAAATATAAAAAATAATGAATGTGCGTGTATAGCTTACTCCAATGAACTCATGACCATTTGCCCTGAGCCAATGAAGGTAGAAGTAGAAGTATAACTGACTCTAATAAATTCGTGACCAATAGCCTGAAAATATTAAAGCAATAATGGAGAACATTCCCCAATTAATCCACACCGAACAAATGAACGAAGAGGAAAAAAATAAAAATATAAAATGAATAAAAAATTACCCAGAAATTATACTGCGCGAACGAAGATGAACCCTTAAGCAGTACAAATCCTTGAAAGCATAAAATTAATACTACGGTCGAATTACCGGTATACAAAAAATTGCAGATATCCTCAAATTTTTCAAAAACATGTGCAAATCGAAATAGACAAATTATTAAAAAACAAAATAATTCAACATTCTAACTCTCCGTACAACTCCCCCATATGGGTGGTGCCCAAAAAGCCAGACGCAACAGGAAAAAGAAAAATCCGTGTCGTTATAGATATAGAAAATTAAATGAAAAGACTATAGGAGACAAGTACCCCTTACCCAATAATGAAGATTTGTTCGGAAAGATAGGAAGAGCCACTTATTTCTCAACCATAAACTTAGCTTCTGGATTTCACCAGATAGAAGTGGAACCGGAATCGGTCTCCAAATCTGCATTCTTCACGGAAATCGGATATAATGAATTTCTCCGTTTAACATTTGGTTTGAAAAACGTTCCTCCAAGTTTCCAGAGGGCCATGAACATCATTTTTTTCTCAAACTCCTAATGTTCTACTATATATGGACAACATTTTTTCGGACATTTTAGACGAACATTTGAAACATTTAAAATCAGTATTCGACAAACTTAAAGAACACAATTTAAAAATTCAACTAGACAAGATAGACTTCCTTAAATGGGAACTCCTATACTTGGCCATCTCATTTCTGATGAAGGGGAATTAGGCCAAACCCTCTGAAATTAGAAGCAATTAAAAATATTCCAATACCTAAAACAACAAAACAGATCAAACTATTTTTAGGACTCACTGGATACTACCGTAAGATGATAAAGGACTATGCCAAAATCAGTAAGCCCCTCATTTCTGCACTGGCTAAAGATGCTAAAATAGAGGCAGAAAACGAAGAATATAAGAACGCCTTTGAAAAACTCAAACTTTTACTGCAAAATATCCAATGCTACAACTCCCGGACTTTTCAAAGCAGTTCATATTAACTACAGACGCCTCCAACTACGCCATAGTGGCAGTTTTGTCACAAGTATCTGACAGTAAAGAGTTACCCATATCTTACACATCACGAACTCTTAACAAACACGAACTAAATTTATCCACCATTGAAAATAAGTTATTAGCCATAGTTTGGGCATATAAGCACTTTCGTCCTTACCTTTATGGCAGGAAATTCCTATTTCAAACTGATCACAAACCTCAACAATGGTTGCATAGTATAAAAGAACCTAATTCCAAATTAATATGCTAGAAACTGTTATTGGAAGAGTTTGATTACGGTATAAAATATGTACAAGGAAAACTAATAAAGCAGCGGACGCACTTTCACGAATAACCGAACACCCATTAAATACTTTAGACGAACATTCAGAGATCGACCCACAGGAAGTACTAAATGAATTCCTTAAAGAATTCGGCAACGAAAATAATAACGAAAACGAAAGCATTATGACAATACACTCACAAGACATCTCCAATGAACAAGTGACCATTGTTGAAAACGACAAAATTTTGAATATAGAACAAAGTCAAATTATATTAGAACGCGGTAACCAAGCTCCCACCTCTCAAAAAATTTTCGGTAAGACAAGACTAGCGCTTTACTTCCAAATTCTTCTGACCTCACACTCATGAAAACGTTATGCATAGAATACTTAAAACCATGTACCACTTACAGAGTCTTTTGCTCCAGAGAAGGTGCATTACACGATGAGTATGAAACTATGTTTGAAAATTAAAAAAAAAAAAAACAATCGTCAGGAATTTTAATACAATTAAACCTAAACGGTACAAAAACGTAAATTTAGATATTTCTTACTTAAACGAACAAAAGGAAATAATCAATATTACCATGTTGGAAAAACCTACCACCATGGTATAAAGGTGTGTGCTTGTAGGGTTATAGGCTTTTTTAACTTTGTAATTTTTTCTAGTTAGGGTAGTTTTTCGGTTAAGAAAATACCAAATTTGAGCCTTCAATGATACAGATTTTTATTATATTATTTATTTCCCCGACGTTTCGGCGTTTGGATACGCCATTCAATTCAATTTATTTGTTACATGGGCATAGCCCTATACAAAGGAGTTGCTGAACAAATCAAAATACAATTAAAAGGACTTAAGTATCATATGACTAGTAATAATTATAATTTATACTTATAAAAATATTATATGTAAAATAACCAAATGAAACAAAAATTATACCATGTTAGTTTGAATGGTGTTATTGTGGTTAAAGTTGGAATTTTTTGTTAAAATTTGGCAGATTTATAGTGGCTAATGTTTAAAGTTACTGTGAAAAATTTTACGAAAATTTATCGATTGTTTGTGCACAGTTAATTAAAATATTAATTGGAAGTTGATTAAAATTTCTTAGATTGGTGCAAAGGTTGTTGTGGTGGGGAAGTTTTGTTGATACACTTGTGATATTGGCTACGCCATTCTCAAGAGGATAAAAATCTTTAACATACAAATTTTTGAGCGCATTAAAATATTCTGACTTGGATAAACTTGTTCTTCTTTGAGGTCGTTGGGTGGATTTTTTTGGTTCCGCCATTATTATGCTTGTAGGGTTGTAGTCTTTTTTAACTTAGTAATTTTTTCTAGTTAGGCTTGTTTTTCGGTTAAGAAAATACCAAATTTGTGCCTACGAAATATAGATTTCTGTCCTCTTGAGAATGGCGTAGCTAGACGCCGAAACGTCGAGAAATAAATAATATAATTAAAATTTATATCATAGAAGGCTCAAATTTGGTATTTTCTAAACCGAAAAACGATCCTAACTAGAAAAAATTATAAACGAGAGTTATATTCACATTCGCAGAAGATATTATTGGCCTTCCATGCTTAGAGATATTACTGAATACATTAACAAATGCCCAAAAAGTCAAATATGAACGAAAACTAATACAGACTGACTATAAAATCACACCCACTCCTGATAAACCATTTGAAAAGCTGCAACTTGACACATTTCAGTATGATAGATACAAATTCTTAACAATAATAGACTGCTTCTCCAAACACCTCATGGCCTATCCACTCAAAAGTCTCGACCAACTAGAAATTCAATCCTGTCTTAACGACTACTTCTTTTTATTTCTCATGCCAAAAACCATACAAATGGACAACAGACGAGAATTTGACAATGCAGGATTACGTAATTATACGAACTATACGAAACAGAACCATAATACATTACTCCCTGACTCATAAGGTCTACTAGAAAGAGCACATTCCACTCTAATCGAAGCTATCCAACTAGAGAATAAAAACAAAAATCCGGAGGGCAATATGAAATTAGCAATAACAGCTTTTAATAACAGTTTAAATTCTACTTTGAAACTAACCCAATGGAGAAACATTAATAACAAAAGAAAGAACGAACGAATACTTAAAACGTCTAAAGCTAGTCCACAAACTGATAAAAACAAAGTAGAAGAAGAAAAACAAAATCTCACTGACAGACTAAATATTCAACGTGAAAAAGACATCGAAATCCCTAGCGAACCTTACATCACAACAACATTCCACAAAAAGAATAAACCAAAATACTTCAGAGTATTTACGATCGAACGAAACAGCTAGCTACCAATCCAAAAATGAATCAAAAATACATTTAAAATACATCCCAACCGCATAAAAGGACAAAACATCTGCTGCAGGGCAAGATGATCCTCCTTACATTGATCCTGTTCCTGGTCCCAATGGCACCAAACAGAATAAATGACCTGGCTGCAACGCCCGGTATAACCCCCATCAAAATCCAAGAATCATTCATTATCAACCAAACTTACACTTACATGCATAACGTCAATATAAAGTACTTACACATGGAATTAAACAATGATTTAATTACCCCTACAGAATTACTACACTACTTTCAACAAATACACAAGCCAACATCAATAAACCCTTAGAGAAAATAGATGAACTTCCTCTTGACGAACACACATTTATATATTATCAATTATCATCATTTGGATCTTTTACATAATATATAAATATAAATGCTCCACTATAAACAGATGCAAAGTTAGAGATTCCAGAGAAGCCAATACTACAGTCCAAGAATCCGCCGCAGATAAAGGACTTCACGCTTCCCTCAATTATCTACCTGAAGGCTGAAGACAGCCTCAAACTTAAGGAGGAAGGAGTTACAGCACTGTTCACACGCTTATTGCTGACCATACTGCTGATTGTACATTAATATATTATATAAACTCTCATTTTTCTTAATGTTTGTCTTTTCTCTCTGAGCTGCTGCACTGTATGTAGTTTGTATTACAATAAAATTCTTTTTAAAAATTACTTTGTATCTGCAATAAACTTAACTGTGGACGAGGGCGGAAACAAACCTTTACTATAAACATTTTTAAAATAAATATAAAATTTAGCAGTTATAAGCGGGACTCGAACAGGGGACCTCCCAGTTACAAATCCATCCTCACAACCACTGCACCAACAACCGCCCCTACACACTTTCGAATGTATTACATACTATAATTATTATATAATACATTAGGCATACATATACATGTACACTAACCTCAAGCTGGCAATTAGAAATCTCCTGATCCAGTTTTCTAAGATCGTATACTCTCAAGAGACCGCTAGCAGATAAGAAAGCCAGTGTAGTCAATGGAGGCGTGGGGTGCCTAAGAGCATGATAGTTTGTTGTTACTGTCCATAAATCACATTTATTGTTACCTGAAACGTACATTTATGTCCTAGTTAAACGATTAAGAAAGCAAACAATAAAACGAGATGATAATAAACCCTTATATATAACAGAAAATATTTTATACAATAGAATGAAACAATTAAGATATCTAGATAATCTTATATATTTGTAACCATTAAGTCACAAAATCAATTTGCGCGGGAAAGAAAATACACTCCATCTATAACTACCATTTATACAGCCGACTTTAGTACCACTTCTAACGTCATACAGAATCGATTCTGAATCCTTCCTTCTACAGAGCAGGGCTATAGTTGGAGAAACTACTGCTGGCAGAACATCTTCAGTGGGCGTACAAGAATACCGATTTAATGGAGCACAAGTTTGTCCTGAGGTTAAATCTAAGAGAAGAGGTTTTTCATCACGGTTTGCTGTTAGTAGTAATGTTTTAGCGTCCACAAGTGAAAGCTTAGGCTGTGTTAACGGAGCTTTCAGAGTGCCAGAACGTAAAATTTGGTCTGAAACAGAATATTTGCTAATGTTATTCTACTGATAATCATTAAAAAACAAAATTACTTCTATTCACTAAAAATCTAACCAGAATCTGCAACGTTTAATTCATATACTGCAACACCTGGCAGACTTTCTTCAGCTGCAATTACTTTCCCTTCACCATAAATGCATAATATCTGGGGAAAATTTAAAACAAAAATATGAATGTAAATGAAGAATATGAAAATTGAATTTTTTATCATTCGCTCATGACAAACTACTGATCTAGTTTTCTGAGAAAGTGTATAAACAAACTTGAATTGTTTTTTTTTTAATAATACGGCAAAATCAAAACTTCTTGTTTTAAAGTTTGGTTGTCTTGTTTTAAAGATGTCTACTGTGATTTACACTAGTGAAGAAGCTAAAGTGAATATATTGATAACAATAAAGTTGAAAAAGTATATAATAAAATGGCACAAAACAATGGTGTTATAATATATGTATCTGATACAAGTCAAATAAGGGCTTTTAATATTCCCTCAACTAAGAAAAGTGCAATGTTCTTTTAGTTTTAATACAGCTTTTTGTGACTAATCTTTCTTTTGATTCAGTTACATGTAAGGAAGATACAAGTATCGTAGATATTCATAGTGAAAGCTCACACTTATGAATAAATCAAAACTTCATTCAATTATAAAAGTAAAAAATAGCAAAAAGCCTGCATTGTTGTTAAATGCAATTGCTTTCTTCTTCGAATATGAATAATATTTAATGTTCAATAATTTTTTTAATTAACTAGCAATCGAGGTATTGTTTTTAAGCAATAGTTATCTGAAAAAAATCAATACCTGCGATATCGGAGCTGCTGGAAACAAACCAGACTTGATTTTCAAATCGCTACTCATTGCAACGTTCCTTTTATTTTTGTCCATTATTTTCGAAGGCAGTGCAAGTTCTGAGAGCACACACTGGCCAGCAGTTTTTCTGCCCAGTACACAAATACTGCTTGCATCGCTAAATTCAATTTGCTCTACTATGTATTCAGTATCAAACATGACAAGCTCCTTATACCTAGGTATCCGTTAACACAAAGTGTACATTGAGTTTCTACAAAATTAACGGTTATAACAAAAAATACAAAGAACACTTTACAATTAAACTACTATACCTTTTAATGGAATTGTAATACCATTCATCTTCGTCACTATAATTATGCTCGCTATGAGGATCCATAGTTGGCATTTTCATTAATAACTAAGTAAGAAGTACATTCCACTGTCAGCAAATGTAGAAGTATGAAAACATTTTTAGCTAAATTTAAATCTAAAAACGTTCTAGATAACCTTCTCGCATGCATAAGAACGATAACTGTCAAATGACAAGCCCAATAGAAACGAAGCCTCCCTCTTAAAATCGATTTAACTCTGACACTCTATGTCGATATATTTTACATCCATTTGTTGAAATATTCTTCTTTATTTAAGGATTGTTGTGTGTTAATATACTTAAATAAAGCTATAAAGAGAGAATGTCAATCACACAACTTCTTTTAAATGTAAGGTAAAATCAACTGTGATTTGTAAATACGAAGTATCTAAGAACATGTAAGGGATGATATTGTTCGCGTCCGAAATTGTTCTCATGAGCATCTAAATAAACGAATATCATTCGCCAGCGCAGCCTTTCCTACTGGGCGGCGCGACGTAGAATGGCTGAATAACGTACAAAATAAAAGAAAAGAATCTAAGAATAGCAACAGCCCACCCTGGACTCCGGGATTTCCGCGCAGTCAGGCCAGTCAGTACCTTGAGTAAACCGACGCTTGCCTGAACTGGTATTTGTATTGGACATATGATTCTCTTTGAGGAATCTCCTGTTAGTGGAACCAAACCATATATTAAAATGTCACTTTAGAGGAAGGCACAGCACAAACCTTATCAATATTCTTATGTCTATACTCTATTGACACGAATGAGTAATAAAGGAGATAAACTATGAAGTAGAATAAAAGTTGCAAATTAAAAAGAGCTTGTACTTTTCGGAAATGTTACAAAGAATTGAAGAAACAGATAAAACAAATGGTTTTTACTCCCAAGCTAATTAGTTTTTTGGGAGGAGTTTTTTTGATTCATTACAATTCACATACGACATTTTGAACTCTGCAATTTTTCGTTAAGTGAATTGACTCAAACTTCTCTGCCTCAAAAAATTGTGGACTACTGCAGTCTTTCCATTTAGCCCGAAAATATACTTGATTTAGAATGTTTATGAAGTTCAAATTTCTATTATTTTTGTCACTCAGCATTATACAAAATTCGCAGCATATAGAAAGCTAAATTTTCTCATTCAGTTTCTTCCTCAATGTTCGAATATGAAAATCAGTAAAACTAATTCAAATATAAACAATCGGCACAGTACTGTTTTTGAGCAGATATATATTCGAAATAACAATAGTATCAATACAAAAAATAGTTGTACCAACAAGCGTATGTTGGTTGTTTTAATAACAGTATACTCTTTACTTTCTCTTACTAGGGAGAAAAAGCAATTTATTTCAATGATTAAAGTAAGCGTGGCTGCTCAATTACAGCGAATTGCTGAAACACTAAGAGGAAAGTATTGTGATCCTGTCAGATTTTTCGAAATTGATTTTTCACCGGAAATGCACGTTTTGAGGCCCTCTGAGCCCAAAAAAGTGGTTTTTAGGTCTTACGCATGTGTGTGTGTGTATGAACAGAATATCTCAAAAACGAAAAGTCACAAGAAGCTTAAAGTTGGTATTCCATTTAGGTACTATCACCTCATCAGACACGAACATTTCGGACAAAATCCACCAACCGAAAGTACGACTTACGTGAATGTTTTTTTTTTTCAGTTTTTTGTGATATTCTCAAAAATGGCTCCAACGATTATTTTTAAAGCCTGGTCCCTAGTGAAAGCCTCAAAATTATTCCTATCCCAGAATTCCAACATCATAATTCTGTCATCCGACAAAACCAAACAAACAGCGGCAATGTACAGACACGAATACGATAAAAAAATTCTTTCTCTAATTTCTGACTCAGAAACTTACATCAAACTTAATAAAGATCCTACAAACTCGATTAAAACAACTACTAACAAACTAATTACAGACATATACAAACAAAATGTAATTGATCTCAATACTAAAATTTGTCTCTCAAATTCCTCGCCCATCCCACCAAAAATCTATGGCTTAGTTAAGACACATAAAAACAATAATCCATTACGACCAATAATTTCATTCATCAATGCTCCTACCTATAACCTTTCAAAATTCCTAACCGACATATTAAAACACATTTCTGAAAACAGTTACAATATTAAAGATTCCTTTAAGTTAAAAGAAAAAGTAGATAACATAAAAATCCCCACCAACTATATCCTTATTTCATTAGATGTTGCTTCCCTGTTTACGAATGTTCCCATTGAAGAAACGATAGAAATTATAAAAAGGAATTCTTACCTTTTAGAGAATAAAATTAATATCCCTCTTCAAAAATTCATATCTCTGTTATCCCATTGCTGTAAATCAGGTTATTTTCAATACAATGAACACTTTTACCAAAAAAATTTGGCACTGCCAAGGACCTATTCTTGCGGATATCATCATGTCTTTAATTCAAAATTCTATTAAAAAACTACCCTTTACAATTCTAAAAACACAATACAATTTACAATGATTGTTTAACCGCTGTCCCTAAAGAACATGTCCATACCATCCTGAAGTTTAATATATACCATCCCCGTTTACAATTTACACACTAAGTAGAAATAGATAATAAAATTAATTTTTTAGACATGACGATTATCCGTGAAGAATCTTATGACCGTGATCTTATTATCAATTGGTTAATGAAATCCATACGTTCTAACAGATTCCTCCATTTCCTTTTCAATCATCCATATAACCAGAAAAT
Organism: Triatoma infestans; assembly: GCA_011037195.1. Taxonomy (NCBI): domain Eukaryota; kingdom Metazoa; phylum Arthropoda; class Insecta; order Hemiptera; family Reduviidae; genus Triatoma; species Triatoma infestans. Next base: position 34,078 of record JAAEAF010013987.1, read on the forward strand.
CAACTTTGTTGAATCCTTTAGCAAACTTGTACTTCAACTTAGCCATCCCCGTTTCCATGATGAAACAAGTTAAAATTATCTAAGATATTTAAAAATAATGGCTATCCTCTCCATATTGTACAAAAAATATTATATCAACGATCCACAGATAATGTGATCAATCTGACTCCCTCTACGCCATCACATTAACTTCCAATATCCTATATCTCTATCCCATACATAGGTCTATCAGAAAAAAATAGCTAACATTTTCAAGAAATACTTTCCATTGCTCATAAAAACTCCAGTCCTCTAAAAAAACTATTTTCTAAACTAAAAGACCCCACACCCCACAACTTTATTATCAGATATAATTTATAAAATAAATTGTTTACAATGCCCAGCTACATACATAGGACAAACATCTCAATATTTAAAAAATAGACTGTACCAACATACGACTGTAAAACTAAAAATCTGGTGTGAAACACTCACACAACTTTCTCTTACTCCTGTTCTCAAAATTATAATTGACAAAAGTTATAGAATGTGTACCAAATATAACGAAATTTGTCGAAAACTGAAAAAACTGTTCAGTAAAAGCGCACTTCCGGCTTACAAATTTTCTTAAAACTTGGAATTTAGGCCATCTATTTATTTCTAATTAATTTTATTTGGATGACAGAATTGTATAATCAACTATGATACCACTTTAGAGGAAGCTGTAACCCCACCCCTCCCCTAAAAGTGCCCTTAAATGAATTTTCCCAGAGAAATGTTTTAGATAAAAGTTATAGATCTTTGTATGTTTAGTTTATATAGGTAGTTTCAAGAAAATCGTCGGAGTCATTTTCGAGAAAATCGCGAAAAAGTGAAAAAATTATTTAGTAAAGTGGTTATGTAAACGCACTTCCGGTTATCCGATTTTTTTCAAACTCGGAATTTCAACAACATAGTTAATTTTAATTAACATAATTTAGATGATAGAATTGTCTAATAAACTGAAATAGCACTTTAGATGAAAACCTAGCCCCACCCCTCCCCCATAAGTGCCCTTAAATGAATTTTCCTAGAGAAATGTTTCAAATAAAAGTTATAGCTGTTAGTATGTGTAGTTGATATAGAAAGTTTGAAGAAAATCGTTGGAGCGATTTTTGAGAAAATTGCAAAAACGTAAAAAAAACAAGTAAAGTGGTACTTCCGGTTGAGGAATTTTAACAGATGACCCACTGTCGGGTCCCATGGTGATACCTAAACGGAATATCAAGTTTGAACTTTCTACGATTTTTCGTTTTTGAGCTATGCTGTTCACATACATACACACACACACACAGACCATTTGCTAAAAACCACTTTTTTGGACTCAGGGGACCTCAAAACGGATATTTCCGGTGAAAACTCAATATCGAAAATTTGACACGATTACAATACTCGTACTTCCTCTTACTAGGAGTAAAAGAAAGTAAAAACCGACTGACATGACTACAGCACTAACTAAACACTGCATACAATACAAACACGAATTTGACATAGAAAACACTAAAATTCTCTTCATCAGCAATAATAATAAAAAAAATATATCAATCTCGGCTCAACTACCCGTGTGTGTTCTCTCATACCCCGAAATTCATACGGAGACCGAGAAATTGTCGTGCAATCGGTGGTCTCTCCCGCGTCAGGACTCCAGGAGCTATCCCTAACATTTTCCTCCCTCTCAGAAGAATCCCCCTGTCTTTCGCCGCCCATGGATTCTTGCCGGCCAGATGCTTGAGGTGTTCCAATGAGAATTTGGGATCGGCTTCTGCCGTGTGGTTGTCCCCCGGTGGACATGTCATCTTCCTCTTCCTCACTGCTTACACTCGAATGGTCCCTACCAGTCCAGTATGGCTCTCGTTCGTCCGCTCTTTCCACGGATGTGTCTCTGTCCCCATCTTTAACCAAAGCTGCCTTGAGCCGATTGGCATGCACTACCACGAACCCCCCTTTCTTCAAGGATAGTTTATAGTTCCACGGGGAAGTTCGGGCTACCAGGGTGTGCGGACCTGTCCAGAGCCTCCTAAATTTTCGAGCGTGCCCCGGTGGGACTGCCGGTTCGCACATATAGACGAATTGGCCGACAGCGAATTCACGCTCCTTTTTCCCTCGGTTATACGACGCTGTCCATTGTTCTTGTGCTCTCCGGGAAGTTTCTCGCGTATCCTGGTATGCTTCCGTTAGTTTCTCCTGTAAGGTTATCACATGTCCCTCCACCCCAGAGGGCAAGTTAGTTAGGGAGAGTGAACAACTAAAAGGACGCTGCCATTCCCTACCATATAGAAGAAAATGGGGGCTGTACGCTGTGGAAGTATGGGTAGTGGATCGGTAAGCCATCAGAGCAAAAGGGATCCACATGTCCCAATCACGGCCGTCTCTGCGCACAAAACACGATACATGATCCACTATAGCTCTGTGTAGACGTTCAATCATCCCATTGCACTGTGGATGATAGGCCGTCGTCTGAATTTTATCAATACAGAGCAATTTGCATGTTGCTCTAAATAGCTCCGAGGCGAAATTCGCCCCTCTATCAGTAAGCAGCCTTTTCGGCGCACCGTGTCTAAGTACTACTTCCCGCACAAATGCCTGAGCCGTTTCCTCGGCCGTCAACGTTTTCAACGGCACGGCCTCGGCATATCGTGTAAAATTATCAATGAAAGTTAACAGATACTTATATCCGTTTTTACTCGTGGGGAATGGCCCTACAACGTCTAAAGACACCTGTTCGAACGCATAATTGGCTTCATACGACTGTCCTAGCGGTATTTTTAATCCTTTTGGGGATTTCCGCTCATTGCAAAGACGACATTCTCTTACATGTAGCTTCACGTCTTTGCCAAGGCTTGGCCAGTAAAACCATTTGTTGATTCGAGCTGTTGTTCTCCCAATCCCCGGATGGCCTGACCAAGGTGTGTTGTGACACAGGTAGAGAACATGGGCCCGAAGTGACACCGGCACCAATATTCTCCACTTTTCCTGATCGGTATTTCCTGCTGACCAATACCATATCCCATTCGGCCCTTTACTTACTTGCCCCGGATTATCTCGCGCAACTTCGGAGCACCACTTATCTAGACCTTGCTCCTTCACGAATTTTTTTTCACTCGGAAATTTCAGTTTGGTCTCGACCATACCAACTGCTCGGCTAGTGCGTCTGCGTTTAAATGTTTGTTTCCTGGCCGGTGAATCACTTCATAATCATATTCCATCAAGCGGAGGGACCACTTAGTCAACCGCGCCGAAGGATCTTTAATTCGGAGCATCCACTGCAGGGCTGCGTGATCGGTGATCAGGATGAAGCGTCTCCCCAACAAATAATACCTAAATTGGGTGACGGCCCAATAACCGCTAGCAGTTCCCTCTCTGTAGCAGAATAGTTTTGTTCCGCTCGATTTAGCTGGCGGCTAGCATAGGCTGTCGGTCTTTCCTCGCCGTTACATTTCTGAGCTAAAACTGCCCCCAAAGCTACATTGGAAGCGCTGTTGCCAGTATGAAGGGCTTTGTAAAATCCGGATATACCAGGACCAATTCAGAACATAACGTATCCCGAAGAATTTCAAAGGCCTGCTGCTGCTCCGCTCCCCATTGAAACACAACTCCCTTTCTCAACAAAGAAGTCAACGGTTTCGCTAAATCAGAGAACCCGGCAATAAAACGGCGATAATATCCTGCCAGTCCCAGAAATCCCTTAACCTCTTTACTGTTACGAGGGACTTTATACTCTTTCATGGCTAACACCTTCTCGGGATCAGGCTTTACTCCGTCTGCCGTAACTAAATGGCCAAGATACCTTACCTCCTGTTGTGCGAACTGACATTTCTCCAGCCGAAGTCTCAAGTTCGCAACGCGCATGCGTTCTAAGACCTTCTTCAGTCGGAAGCAGTGCTCCTCCAAACTTGCTGAAAAGATGATAATATCATCTAGGTAGATGAAACATTCCTCCCCAACCATATGGGCTAGCAATTGATCCATCACCCTTTGGAATGTCGCTGGTGCGTTCATCAAACCGAACGCCATTTTACTGTATTCGTAATGCCCACCAATGGTGGTGAATGCTGTTTTTTCCCGATCTTCCGGGCGGATAGGGATTTGATGATATCCGCACGCAAGATCTAAGGTTGTAAAATATCGGCTGTTTCCTAAAGCTTCCAGTGTCTCTACAATGAGGGGCAATGGGGTAGGCATCGGGTTTGGTTATCTTGTTGAGCCCCCGGAAATCAGTACAAAACCGGTATTGTAGGCTCCCATCTGGTGTTTTCTTTGGGACCAGAACGACTGGCGCAGACCACGGACTGCTCGAGGGGGAAATTATGCCTTTGCTTAACATCTGGCTTATATGTTCCGCCACAATTGCCCATTGGTGGAAAGGGACCCGATAAGGTGACTTGGTGACCGGTCCGCCTTCGGTTTCAATCCGATGGAAAATTGGTAGGCGACAACCCTCTCTTTCCGGTTCCTCAAACAGGAAGCTATATTCTTCCAGTACTTCCATCATCTTCTCTTGCTCTACCTGCCGGTGATAAATGACCAAGCCGCTGATAGCATTCTCTTTTTACATCCCGTTTTCCCAATCCCTCATACTCCTCCACCCTCGTTAGCATTACCCTTTTGTCTTGTGAAGCTTCCGGGGAATCCAAATATTCCCATCTGTTTAGTTTCCCCAATCTTTGCCCCTTATCTATCTTGATTCTTCCCCCTGTCAACAACTCTCACCCACACCTTCCTATCCACCGGTCGATCCAGACTTCTGGCCACTCTTAGCCCCTGTTGGGGTAAATCCGCGGGTTCAATTAATACGTCCCCTTCGATATGGCGAGGAACTTTCCCTTCTATAATCTGTTCCTCATAAGGGTCGATAGTTTCCTGACTCACAGCCTTGACGCAGCTCCCTTGACGAACCTCCTGAACGTATCTCTGATTCGTAGGTTCGGTGTGCATACCTTGCTCGCTTAGAGCATTTACCGACTATTCCCCGTCGATACGCCAGTCTCCATCCTTTATGAGGATCTGCCCTTTTGCTGCGTCCAATACCACGCCTGCCTTGGCCATTAAATCCCATCCTAGGAGGACATCTCCTCTGGATGCAATGGGCGCAATTACGAAATTGTGAAGCGCAATTCCTCCCTCTCTATAAGGGAGGAATGATGTAATGTGTACGTAGTACAATTGAAGAGTACATAGTACAAGTTCGTATGAAGGAGTACGTACACAGCACCACTGACTGGGAGTGGGAGAAAGGCGACAGACGTACGCCTAGCGAGTAGTAAGGTCTAGGCTGGCAACGAATGTGCTACTGTCTGCACTTTGCTAATATTTCAATAAGAGTGACGTCACTAATTACAAGTAGGCTAGAGACTATAGCGAGGCGTAGCCAGAGAAGCATCTCCGAGACTGGTGAGTTTGGAACACTGCAAACGTAAATCAGCCCATCTACCAGCTACACTACAGTTACTTGTTCCTTAAATACAGAATTTTTTTTCTTCACCAACAAAGATTTTCGAAGTCTGGAACGTTTCTAGAGAAGGTAAATCCTAGGTCTCACTAGGCCTTCTATACCTTCTTTGAATGGTTGTGACACAGTAGATCAGCACGTTTATTGGGGGTCTCTTTCTTTTTGTAGAATCCGCCTATCACGAACTAAGCCCAGTTTTTTCAGGTGCCCGGCGAATCTACAATAGTAACGTGATAGCCAAGCAACCTATCTTTGCTCACTGCACATCTCAGATCATTTCCAGGCCTAGCTGTTTAGTAGAATCTTAACCAGGCTCATTCCTGAGAGGACTGTCCAGAGCAGTGCTCTCTCCAGTGCCCTCTCTCCTTTCAGTAAAGTGAGCATCCGCTTTAGAGCCTCAGTGTCAAAAAAATACCGGTTGGTGCGCAAAAAAGTTCGTAATGGAGGGGTAAGATATTAGTTAATTATTACTTAACATTAGACATATAGTAATAAATAATTAATAAAAGATGCAATTAAATTATATATTTTCATTTTCCTGGACAAAAATTAACGATTGGATCTCATACCGGATTCATTTTTACATTAGTTAATTAAGACTGTAGTTTTCTATGATAGTTTTGTCGCCATAGAATTTATAAAACAATTCACCGTTTCGGATAACCACAAAAGGAAAGAGGAAGCCCAGATCTGCATCTGGTCCAAGTAGTGAAGCCATTTTAAACATAAGTTCTTGTATATGTAAGGGCACATTGCTCATATCTTCCTCTTTAATCACCGAAGGTGGTTTACTCCAAGTAAATTGGCCTCTTCGATCAAAACGAAAAGAAGCAAACGGTTCATATGATGGTTCTTTATATGGAGGAATAAACTCTTCTTCTGCGACCCGTTCAGGAACAGAAGGAGGTTCTGTAGCAATATGAGCCCAGCCTTGTAAATTTTCAATGTCTTCTGGAAAATGTTTTTCAAGTTCATCCCATGCAATAAATCGGTGCGGTTTACCTGTTAGACGATTAATCATATATTGTACACCGTAACCTTTACCGATCTTGTAACGGACATTAGGATGAATAGCACTAACAAACTTGTGGAAAAATGGGGGCCTTCTTCCAAAATCTTCCTGCATAACTTTTTCTTTTTTACTGGGACGTGCACGTTTTACTGTGGGTTCCCCGTAATCTATGGTATATGTCTCTATAGGTCTGTAAATAAATCCTGCCAAAGGTTTTACAATCTTCTTACCCACTTCTAATTCTTGACCTTCCACTGGGATTATATAACCACCTTCTATGTCCTTTTCAAGCCGCAGCCGACGACGCAGATCTTCTGCTGTAATACCAGCTTCAGGTTCATATGCAAAAGGAAGGGCAGTATCCGGCATGACTTCCGTTGGTATTTCCAACTTAGCTGCTTTGTCCACTTCCTCCCAACGACGCTTCAATGGACGGCGTGCGCCACTTATAGGTTCCGCTTCAGCGGGTTCAATTACGATGGGCTTAGTCCGAATTACTTTCTCGAAAGGTACTTCAGGTTCTCCAGCAATTTCTATTTCAGATAATGGTTTCCGTCGAAGATCATCAGGGACTTTTGTTAGGGGCACCCCTGGTCCACGATCCTTAGGTACGGGATATCGAGGCAATTGTTTAGCCTTCATCGCACGCTGTTTAAGATACTCTAAGACTCCATCTTCAGGTCCAATAATTCCAGGTTTTGAAGCTAGCGCAGGGGGTATAACTTCCGGTGTAACAGGAGGACGTATTTCATATGGTCTAATTTTCACTTCCTCCAATGGGGGCTTTACTACTTTAGGCCAAACCTCAGGCATAGGGGCCGGCTCAGGTGGCCAAACCTTTGGTGGGGCAGGTGCAGGTTTTTCTGTCACTTCTGGCAGTCTGGGTTTTACTTCCTCTATTGGCGGTTCTACCACTTTAGGCGCAGGAGCTGGCGGAGATGGCAAAACCTTTGGTGGGACAGGCACGGGTTTCACCGATACATCTGGCGGTCTGCGTTTTATTTCCTCTATTGGGGGCTCTACCATTCTAGGCACAGGAGCTGGTGTAGGTGGAAAAACCTTTGGTGGGACAGGCGCAGGTTTCACTGTCACTTCTGGCAGTCTGGGTTTTACTACCTCTATTGGGGGTTCTACCACTTTAGGCACAAGAGCTGGCGTAGGTGGCAAAACCTTTGGAGGAACAGGTGCAGGTTTTACCGATACTTCTGGCGGTCTGGGCTTTAATTCTTCTCTTGGGGGCTCAACCACTTTAGACACAGGAGCTGGCGTAGGTGGCAAAACCTTCGGTGGGACAGGCGCAGGTTTTACTGCCACTTCTGGCGGTCTGGGTTTTACTTCCACTCGTGGAGGCTCTACCACTTTGGGCACAGGAGCTGGCGTAGGTGGCAAAACCTTTGGTGGGACAGGCGCAGGTTTTACTGTCACTTCTGGCGGTCTGGGTTTTACTTCCACACTTGGGGGCTCTACCACTTTGGGCACAGGAGCTGGCGAAGGTGGCAAAACTTTTGGTGGGACTGGCGCAGGTGGCAAAACCTTTGGAGGGACAGGCACAGGTTTCACTGTCACTTCTGGCGGACTGGGCTTTACTTCCTCTCTTGGGGGCTCTACCACTTTAGGTACAGGAGCTGGCGTAGGTGGCAAAACCTTTGGAGGGGCAGGCGCAGGTTTCACTGTCACTTCTGGCGGACTGGGCTTTACTTCCTCTCTTGGGGGCTCTACCACTTTAGGTACAGGAGCTGGCGTAGGTGGCAAAACCTTTGGAGGGGCAGGCGCAGGTTTCACTGTCACTTCTGGCGGACTGGGCTTTACTTCCTCTCTTGGGGGCTCTACCACTTTAGGTACAGGAGCTGGCGTAGGTGGCAAAAC